>CM075976.1:816325-846325 GCA_038048745.1 Coluber constrictor foxii
ACTATGAGAGGGATCTTGGCGTCTTAGTGGACAACCAGCTAAACGTGAGCCAACAGTGTATGACAGCAGCCAAAAAAAAAGCCAACACAATCCTAAATTGCATTAACAGAGGGAAACAATCAAGATCAAGTGAGGTATTAATACCACTCTATAAAGCCTTAGGAAGACCACACCTAGAGTCCTGCATCCAGTTTTGGTCACTATAATAAAAGATGTTGAGACTCTAGAAAGAGTGCAGAGAAGAGCAACCAGGATGATGAGGGGACTGGAGGCTAAAACATACGATGAACGGTTGCTGGAACTGGGTATGGCTGGTTTAGTGAAGAGAAGGACCAGGGGAGACAGGATAGCAGTCTTCCAATACTTGAGGGGCTGCTACAGAGAGGAGGAGGGGGTCAAGCTATTTCCAAAGCACCCGAAGGCCAGACAAGGAACAATGGATGGAAACTGAACAAGGTGAGATTCAACCTGGAAATGAGAAATTTCTTGACAGTAAGAACAATCAACCCATGGAACAGAAGTTGCCTTCAGAGTTTTGGGAGCTTCATCACTGGAAGCTTTCAAAAAGAGAGTGGATGGCCATTTGTCAGAAATGATGTAGGGTCTCTTGCTTTGGGTAGGGGGCTGGGACTAGATGACTTACAAGGTGCCTTCCAACTTATACAGCTTCAGGATCCCCCCAACCCCCTATCTGATCGCTCCTTACACAGCATCTCTTTACCCCATTCTTGTCTTCCAAGGTCATTCCCACATACCATTTACAGACAATCATCCCCTTCAGTGTGAGAATTAGCACTCCTTCCCTTAGAGAGATAGTAACTAGAGGTATCCTTTGATGTACAACTGTTGTGGCTCTGTTCCCTGAGCTTGGATTATCAGCAGGAGAGGACTCTGAGAGTGAAGGAGAGGAATTGGCAAGGCCCTCCCTCTCCAGGACCTTCCTCTCTGGCAATGCCTCCGGAGGACACAGAAGGCCAAGAGATAGGCCCAGGGCCAAGCACATCCATGCAGCTAGGGGACAGTAATGGACAGGAATGAGTGGAAGAGTCTTGGCTGGACCCTCGACAGCGTCGCAGAGATAAGCTGTGCACAGCAGAGGAAGAGGTGTGCCAGGGATTAGGTTGAGTCACTGGGACCACACCCATAGGGTATAACAGTGGGGTGTGGTGGCCGTTCAAGTTCTGTGACGAGCAAAAACTGGAAATAACTCATCCTCTCTGTGTTGCTGGAACTTTGCCTGACTTATGGGACTGAATTCAGACTAATCTCTTTGTTATTGTGAGTAAATATTATTGGCAGCCAGCCACTGGGTTGCTGCCAACTTTGTCATCAAAGAATCTTTTGTGGGTTGGCTTATTAACTCTTGGGCCGTCTGTGTGGGTGCATGTGTGAAGCGGGGACAGAACAACGACCACAGTTGAGCCCAAAATGTCTGCTGCTAAGTGAAACATTTGTTAAGCAAGTTTTGCCCCATTTCATGGCCTCCCTTGCCACCTTCCAACTTTGTTATTCTATAATTCTGTAAATCTTACGGAAAACAGAAAGAGAATTTATTTCAGGGATGGGAAATGGAGTTTGGAGCAAGGGGGGGATTGCATGCATCCAGCGGTGGGTTCCACATATGCTTACTAGTGGTTCGCTGGGCGCACGCACGCTCACTTTGTGCATGTGTGTGCCAGGGGTGGGGTTCTAAATTTTTTTACTGCCGGTTCTGTGGGCATAGCTTATTTTGTGGGCATGGCTTGGTAGGGGTAATGTGACTGGGTGGGCGTGGCCAAGGTTTTCATTTTTTTAACTTTTAAAAGCATTTTTTTCTACAATCTTAACAGGTTGCAGAAAAAAAAATGCTTTTAGAAGCCTCTGACGATCAAGCAACTCAGCTGGGATCATCAGAGGCTTTTAAAAGCATTTTTTTCTCTACAACCTCTATGGCAGAAGAGGTTGCAGAAAAAAATGCTTTTAAAAAGGCTCTGACGATCCCAGCTGAGCCTCGCAATCATCAGAGGCTTTTTTTTTTTACTTTTAAATGCATTTTTTCAGCTGAAGAGGTTGCAGAAAAAAAAAAGCTTTTAGAAGCCTCTGACGATCCCCAGCTGAGCCGTGCGATCATCAGAGGCTTTTTTTTTTACTTTTAAAAGCATTTTTTTCGGCCAAAGTGGTTGCAGAAAAAAAAAGCTTTTAGAAGCCTCTGACGATCCCAGCTGAGCCGTGTGATCATCAGAGGCTTTTTTTAAACTTTTAAAAGCATTTTTTCAGCCAAAGAGGTTGCAGAAAAAAATGCTTTTAAAATAATAATTAAAAAAAGCCTCTGATGCGGTGGTTGGGGGTAAGCAACTGGCAACCGGCCAGGGACCAGTTCAGGGGCGTGGCCAGCCAATGTTATTACCGGTTCTCCGAACTACTCTTGCAAACTGGTGCGAACCGGGAGCAACCCGCCACTGGTGTGAGCCTTCTACGCATGTACCCAGCCTTGAAAACGTGGCTAAATAGGACGGCATTACATCTGGGTGGGTGGAAGGGCCCGCCTGCAGTCGCTGCTACCTCAGAACAGGCTGAGTACCACCTCTGCATGCATCTCAGAATAATGTTTGGGCCAACATGAGTTATTTTGGTGAGCTTCCATTTTGGCACTTTGGGTTTAAATACTTGTGTTTTCTTCCAAGGCCGTGAAGAGGAACATTGTACAGAGCTTACTGATATCAGAACAGAATTGATAATTTTTTTCCCCTTCCATGATGTCAATTTATGTATCCACAGTTTATCTGCAAATTCCACCCTGACAAACACCCCTTATGTTGTGTTCCTTCAAAATGCCTGTATTTTGTGGGGTTTTTTTATTTTATTTTGGCTTCCCCCTCCGGCTCAATCATAAATTATTTAATGGGCTCTGTGATTCAGATTTTTCTTACTGATTTAATAAAAAGCGAAGAAACATAAATCTGTTTTAGAGAGAAGTCTACCCCCACACCCCCTGCCCCATTTAATGGAAAGACACAGCAGCTAAAAGAGGAATTAAAGCAACAATTCAAATTCCTCAGCTTTTGCTTTCAAAGAAACCATCAGCTGAGGGAACTTTCTTGGATTCTTCAGCAAGGAGTGGTCCCTCACTGCTACTAGAAGACGCTTCCCTCGCTTTGAATTTAATAACTTAATTTGATGATTTGTTGCTTCATTTTATTTTGTCTCCAAACTGTGCACGCTTCCTATTAAATGCATAATTCAGAGGTCCTCCAGACGTGCAAAGCAACGATCATTACGCCGCAGTTCAAGTGAGCTCGGAAAAAAAATATATGAATTGTTAGTTACTTTGTGGGAATGAACTGCCAAACGTTGCAGAGGTGGGATCACAATTTTCTTTTCTGCTGTGCAAGATCTTAAGCAAGTACAGGTAGGAGTGGGATTCAGCCAGTTCATACTAGCTTGAGCAAACCAGTAGTTGTGACCCCTGAGGGTGGGCCTGCCTTCCCGCCCTGGCGCTATGATGTCCTATTTAGCTGCGTTTTTAAGCCGCATGCAAGTGTGCAAGCGCGCATGTGAGCAAAACGCATCTGCAGAAGGCTACACGCATGCTCACATTTTCGGTTTCGGTTGTTAAATTAGGTCAGTACAGGTATCACCTTGAAGCCAAATAGAGCATGTAGTCCCCCGAAATCTTGGATTAACCAAGATACCCTGTTTCCCCTAAAATAAGACACCCCCTGATAATAAGTCCAATTGGGTTTTTGAGCGCATGCACTAAAATAAGCTCCCCCCCGAAAATAAGCCCAAGTGCGTATTTCGGGGTTCAAAAAAATATACGAGAGGGTCTTATTTTCGTTGAAACATGGGTAGTCAAACAAGCATTTTCAAGAGGCAGAAAATTACTAAATATGGAAGGAGTCTGAATTATAATTGCATTGAAGTAAATTCATTTTGTGCTCTGGTTCTTCCTTATCTGTTCAGCACTTGCTCCTTCTTCCCCCTGAAAAAGCAAGTGAATCTCACAGCTTGAAAATAGCTGTAAACCCTTTACGGAGAGAAAAAAAACGACATGAAATAAGGGCGGGAGAATATGGGGCGGATACATTCCCCCATGCTGAATGTTATTTAGGGACACTGCAGATTTAGAAAGGGGTCTGTAGTTAGTCTCTGCAATTATTCCAATTGGAATCTCAGTCTGACAACTTGATTTGCATTTCTGTATAATATCTTCAGAGGACGGCAGATCATAAACCAAAACAGATTCAGAAAGCTTTGGATGTCATTTAGCAATTCAGCAATTAATGTGCATTCTAAATTCCATATTGACTGTTTTGCCCCAGCTACGGACCCCAAAGAATAAAGCACACACAAAGTTTGTACAAAACTTAATTTGCTAAAATAACTCAGTCTTTATCAAAACAAAGGCTGTTAATAAACTTTCTTAACAGCCTACAAGAAACCAAGGATAAAGTAATCACAATCTTATTAAAGTTGGCAGAAAGCCCAGAAGCAATTTTGCAGAGAATCCAGACGCGAAGTAGAGTGAACTAAAGTTGTTCCCTACAAATTGCTTTAGTTGGCATGCTTCCTGAAATAGGCTAAGGGAATGGCTAATTAACCCCCAATCCTTACTCTTGAGGAGACTCCTCCTGAGAAGCCATTCCTGCTTTTTGGCAGCTCTGTGCACCCATGCATCAAGAAGAGGCTCTTCCTCTTCATCCTCTTCACTTAAAGGAGCTTCTGGATGTTTTGAAGGCCCTGGCTGAATCCCTGCCTCTGACACCACATTTTCTCCAGCCTCCTCATTGTCTGACTCGAGTGCCAGCTGCACAGGCTGCTGGCGCAACACCACACCAGCCTCTTCACTGTCAGAGTCAGCTACAATCTGCACAGGCCGCTGATGGGCCACAACATTGACATGCTTTTCTGGCTCAAATCCAAGTCAGACTGGAAAATTACCCATGGTTGTGTTGGAAGAAATGTCCTTCTGGGTTCAGTTCCAAGTGGGGAGAAAGACCCTGGAAACATGATGGCTGCTTGGAAAGATGGTTTTAATGGTGGACAGGATCCACCATCCACCTTGAAGATCTTGGGTGAAGAAGAAAAAAAAGGGAGGAGATGCTGAGAGTGCCTGAGTTTTATACCCTCTCTGGGCTTTTGAGTTTGAGCTTGTGTTCTGATTGGTTGTCAGACTCCCATAGGGCCATGCAGGGGTAACTTTTTAGGTTGTGAGTTTTTTTGAGAGTTCCAAGCTTGGTTGACTCCTGCTGGGTGATGATGTAATGAAAGGGCTTTGGGCAATTCCTACTATGGCTCTGCCTGAAGAAGGTAGACCTTTGTTAGATAGAATAGACTGGCCCAGGCTTTCATGGCCAATTGACAAAGGGTGTGTGTGTATGTGTGTGTGTGTTGAGTTTCTGCCTCCTATTTAGGGGAAATATTCTGCCCGTTTAATATCTCCCAAAATATCTCATTTTCCTAGGAGAGGGATGGGTGCTAACTTCCTACAGTTGCATGAAAAACCTGAATCAGCTACAGATTTGCTAGCTCAAATGATAAATTTGAATCAGACTTGATTTAAACCACTTCCTTTCTCTCTCCCCCCCACCCCCAAATACATCCAGTGGAAACTGTGAAGGTGACTAAGTATCAGCAGTGAAATCCAATAGGTTCTGACAGGTTCTGGAGAACGGGCAGCGGAAATTTTGAGTAGTTCTCAGCTGTTTTAATAAAATCTGTTTGTTTTTTGGAACTGTTTTGCATTTAATATTAACTATGTGGGCCTGGGTCACAACAGCGGCAGAGCGGATTGCCATACCTCAGCTGTGTTACTCCCCAGCAGTAAAGCGGAAGGGAAGTTTTCGTAAAATTGAGCACGTGTGCACGATCACCAAACCTGTTGTTCAACCGGCAGGATTCCATCACTGCTGGAGACTAAAAATATATGAAGGACCGCCTTCATATCATATTCATATGGAAATCATCTTCTCTTTCTCTTGACCAGCCTGAAAATCCTGCATTTGCCTCTGGAGAATTCGATGTGGAAAAGACTAATTTTGGGGGGAAACAGATTGAAGTCAATGCTCTCGCTACTTTTCCAGCCAAATCTGGTTTTCAACTATTCGCCCAGAATTTCTTCCCCGTTCTTGGAAGCGTTTGGCGTTCCTTTCATTGCTCCAGCCTCACTAAGGTTTCTGGATTTTTTTTTAAAAGCCAGAACTGAAAGCCCCCACCTCCCCACCCCTCAAAATGATGATTGTTGACAGACAGGCTCAGAACCATCACAGCATGGTGGAACAAATCTCCTTTAAATGCATGGCTGACCTTTTTTTTTTTTTTGGTTATCTCTGTAAATGCAGAAGGAATATGAATTTCCAACCTCCATCTGATAGTTCTCAGCAGGTGCTAGGTACAAAATTGTATCTGTTCCAAAGCTATTTTGAGTTTCCCTCGTTCTGGGGTCTTTCATGCTGGAGATGAACCGAAAAGGTGAGTGCTTTGAAGATGCCCTATCAGCAGTTTGCAAAGAAGCAGCTGCTTTAAAAAAAAAAAAAAACCACCCCTCTCCTGCTTTTATAGATGGAACCATGCTGATCATGGTTTTTCAATTAGCTATTGTTTGCTCTAGTTCCTTTTCCTGATTGTCAAATCTCCCTTTTTTACAAAAGCACTACACGAAATCTTGTGATCCACTTCAATCCACTTAGCTCCTGATCAACTCTAATCTCTTCTCTGAATATAATTAATCCAATGGGGTTTAAGAAGGATTAGCTATGCTTTTTCACCCACTTTTGAAAGCCTATCGTTGTCGCCTTGCACATACTTGTGGCTTAGCAGTCAAGAGAGGCAGAAAGCACATCGGAATGCTCTCTGGTAAATTAATCTCCTCAAAATGGCCTCCTTTCTAATCCTGTCAGAGCTGGAAGCTTCTTGCATGAGAAGCAAAATGTCTTCAAAGTGTAGGAAGTTAGCACCCACTCCTCTCCTAGGAAAATGAGATATTTTACAAAATATTAAAAGGGCAGAATATTTCCCCTAAAAGGGAGGCAGAAAGTCAGCCCCCCCACCTTTGTCAATGGGCCACGAAAGCCTGGGCCAGACTATTCTATATAACAAAGATCTAGCTCCTTCAGGCAGAGCCATAGTAGGAATTGCCCAAAACCCTTTCATTACATAATCACCCAGCAAGAGTCAACCAAGCTTGGGACTCAAATACACAACCTACAAAGTTACTCCTGTATGGCCCCATGGGAGTCTGACAACCAATCAGAATACAAGCTCAAACTCAAAAGCTCAGAGGGGGTATAAAACTCAGGCACTCTCAGCATCTCTTCCCTTTTTTCCCTCTTCACCCAAGATCTTCAAGTCATGTGATCCTGTCCATCATTAAAACCATCTTTCCAAGAAGCCACCATATTTCCAGTGTCTTTCTCCCCGCTTGGAACTGAACCAGAAGGACATTTTTTCCCAACAAAAGAAAAAACAAGGAAGTCCAGTTGCCTCCTTGAAAAAGCACCTTTGGGATATTCATGTTGAGTTGTCCTGCAATGACCTGGTGGCAGTGAGGTGGCCGAGACAGCTTGGCAGTGACGAGTGGGCTGCTCCTAGCTGGCCATGCCAAGGTGTCCCATTCCCCTGTGAGAGAGATCTAGGTGTCCTGGTGGACCATCAGATCAGTAAATAACAGATTGACAGAGTTGGAAGGGACCTTGTACTGTAGGTCATCTAGTCCAATCCCCTGCCAAAGCAGGAGACCCTACACCAGAGGTGGGATTCAACCAGTTTGCACTGGTTCAGGCAAACTGGTAGCAGCGACTCCTGTTTTGAGCCGTGGGTTGTCAACTCGCAAAGCATCCCTGGCCTACTCTCGAGTTGCCATAGGCAAAGGGGAAACAGCACAGCAGCCAAAGACCGGAGCACATTCCAGACTTATCTCTCTCAAGGCTATCTCCCAAGGTTATCCACAGCGGCGGGAGGGGAGTGATCTCTACAATCTGGGAAATTGCTCCATTGGCGAATGTGATTGATCTCCCCCGGGGGGGGGGAGGGGGGAAACAGGGTCATGATTAGGGTGTAAATTACGTGGTGTCGGAGTTGGCTTCACTTGCGAACCTGCCGACATGAAGCTCCTAATAAATAACTGGATTTCTTTTCAAGCTTGGCTCGAGACTAGAACCCTGTAATAGGTTGGATTATAAGACTTCCAGCTCCTTTTCAGCTCTATGATTTTATGAAAGAATAAGATTAATAAGGAACTGTTGTTCCCTCCATCCTAACTGTGCCTGGTTCTAGAAATCACTAAATAAGGGCAGGACGCTGTTTTCTCCGTGTGTTGTTGAAATACAGGGGCGCTGTCATTCATCAATTTCCCAAGGTTACAGATTTCCCCATACCTGCATTAGAAAACAGAACTGAAGGGACTTCAACTCAAAAAAATCATTGTGTACAATAGCAGGCCATCGGGAATGCTGTCCTTAAAAATCCTTCACTCAAGTGCCCTCTATCTCCTGTTGCAGTTTGTCCATGGCTAAACAGCTGGAACCCTTGGGGAAAATTTTTTCATCATTTCTAATTAAAATCTTCTCTTTTGAAGCAGATTATTTGGAACTTTCCAAACTGTGTGATGTAGTTCTTTAAATTTACAAAAAAAAGGGGGGAGACTTTTAAACAAAGAAAAGTTTGCACAACAATGCACAACACTGAGAGAAATACATCCAGAAAATGTACAAATTTTCCTGTGAACTCTGAAAAAATAGTAGGCAATCTGATGTGCTAAATGAATTTGAAAATGTTGGGGGATAAACTGAAGAAAATCAAAAAATCCATCCCCACAGTTGGATCTACAGGCACTTGGCAATTAGGTAACAGACATTTTTTTTTATGACAATGCGTCATCAAAGCATTTACATTTTGTCTGTTGAGAAAGTGGCAATATGTAAAAGAGGAATCTCGGTGCAGACAGTAAAAACACAGAGATTCAATACTAAGTGATGCTCCAAATGATTTAGAAACTCTTTTCTTACTTATTGCTTGTTTGTTTATGCTGCTGGTATCAAGAAATGTGATATTGTAGGATTGCGTGTTTCTTTTTTTGTTAAAAGATCCCTGCTGAAGTAATTCCATTTTTATAAAACCCTAGTAAGGCCCCACCTACAATACTGCAATCAATTTTGGTCACCATATTAAAAAAAAGATGTTGAGACTTTGGAAAAAAGTTCAGAGAAGAGTAATTAAGATGATCAAAGGACTGGAGACTAAAATCATATGAGGAACGGCTCCAGGGTTTGGGTTTGGCTAGTCTAGAGAAAAGAAGAATCGTGGGAACATGGTAGAAGTATTCCAGTATTTGAGGGGCTGCCACAAAGAAGAGGGGGTTAAATGATTCTCCAAACCACCAGAAGGCAGGAAAACAAACAATGGATGGAAACTAACCAAAGAGAGAAGCAACTTGGAATTAAGGAGAAACTTCTAACAGTGAGGATATCTTGACTCCAGAAATCGTGGGCTCTCCATCACTGGAGGTTTTTAAGAAGAGACGAGACAGTCGCTCGTCTGAGATGGTATAGGTCAGTGATGGCTAACCTTTTTGCCGTCGTGTGCCAAAAGCAGGGGGAGCGTGGGGGGTCGCGGGTGCCTGTGCCCACATCCATAATTCAATGCACCCCGCCTTCATGCACATGCACACGTGACTCCCCCACACTTCCCCCTGCTTTTGGCATGTGATGGCACGGTGGGCCCAGTAGGCCCGTTTTCCCCAGGCTCCAGAGGCTTTCTAGGACCCTGGGGAGGACAAAAATAGCCTTCCCCATCCCCCCTGGAGGCCTTCCGGAGGCTGGAAACAGCCAGTTTCCCAACTTCCGGTGAGACCAGAAGGCCTGAAAATCAGTTGGCTGGTGCGTGCATGCGCACTGGAGCTGAGCTAGGGCAACACTTGTGTGCCCACCAATATGGCTCCACGTGCCACCTGTGGCACCCGTGCCATAGGTTCGCCATCACGGTTATAGGATCTCCTGTTTGGGCAGAGGGTTGGACTAGAAGACCTCCAAGGCCCCTTTCGGTTCAGTTCAATTCAATTCAATTCAGTTCTACTCTACTCTACTCTACTCTACTCTACTCTACTCTACTCTACTCTACTCTACTCTACTCTACTTAAAGAAGGATCTTTAAAATATGGTTGTCGCCTTCTGGAACTAATGTTTAAAAATTCAACTTTCAGCTCTATAAACTACTTTGTTTCCAGGAATTAATTGAGCAATGGTAAGCCTATCAGAACTCAGATTATTCAACTTTTCAGACTACAGAATGGCAGTATTAGGATGGGTCTTGCAGACACATTACTCTCAGTCAAAAGCAGAACTATTTAAAGAAGCCAGTCAGCAGGTAGAAACTACTGTAAAAGGGGGTGAGAATTTAGGTGTGTCTTATACACCAAATATAGCCCCGCCCACCAACTGGCCCCCATCCTTTGGCCTCTGCCTCCCAGCAGTTTACCTCCTTGCAGCAAGCAGCAAGAAAAAACAGTCCATTTCAGCTTCAGCACAGCCTAATTAGCACAAGTTAATTGTCCTTTGGATCAGCCTCCCAACTCTCAGCTGTTTTGTGGGGCCTCTGCTGCTTGCTGCAAGGAGGTAAATTGCTGGGAGCAGATTTTTTTTTGTGCGAATCAAGCTATGCTGAAAACGAAACTGAAAGTAAAGCAGGCTGTTTGCTGTTTGCTGCAATGAGACAAAATTGCTGGGAGGCAGAGGCAGAGGCAGATTTCTTTTTCTTGTTTTCCTCACCCAAAAAGGTACAATAGGTGCGTCTTATAGTCCGGAGCATCTTATACTCCAAAAAATACAGTAGATACGTTTTGAAAGGTAAGTCCAAGCAAATTATAGTAAAGTTTCTAATGCTAAGTAGACAAAATTGGACCTTGGACAAGTCTAAATGGCTGGCAACTTACATATACTCCAAAATTGGACCAATTGTCCAATTTTTGGTGGAGGGAGTGGAAAATGTCTTAACACCAAAATTCCCACTTAAATCTTTCAAATCTTCTAAAAACCAACATCCAGATTTTGCCACAGCTCAGTGTAAGGAGGTCATAATTTCCCCAACCAGACTGCATTATGATTGCCTTAAATCTCAAAAAAGAAAGCAAAGGAATAAAATACCCCAGCTTCTACAAACAAATAAAACTTTGACTACTGTGGCCTAGATAACGACTGAACAGGAAACGATAACTGAATATTGTAACTAAATATGCTTTTTCCTCGTTACTGAAATTGCCAGGGTAGCATAAATAAATCCTCCAACAGGCTACACTCACACTATCACACAGAAAGCTAACCAAGCATAATATATATTGTGTGGATGCACCCGAGATATGAGTACAGCTGGAGTAAAGCTACCAGCTTCCCTTACCCGAGAGAGTTTACAGTTTGTGATTCTAGTTTTTAAATTGTGCCTGATAGGCAGGGACAGAAGTGTTAGATGGGAATTAAGCTGCAGGAAGAAGAAATAGGGATGAGACCAAGAAATAGGGATGAAGCCTCAGATTTTTTTCAATATTTCTTTTATCAATGTGAACCTTTCACTCAGCTAAACAACTAATACCCTCAACACTGTCAAACTATTTAGTAAGACTGTATTAATATTATTCTTCTCCTCCTTCCTATTACCTATCTCCTTTTCTACTTAGGACTACAAATTTGTTGCTTGGATCTTTCCGATTTATATTGTTTTATTTAGTTTCCTAGTATGATTTATGTTGATTCTATCGCTAAGTGTTGTCTCTTATGATTTATGATGAATGTGTTTTTATGATGACTATGATCACGATTTATCACTTATAGCTTTTATGTACAATGAGAGCTTATGCACCGAAGACCTTCCCTTCCCCATCTCTTCTCTTCTCTTCTTCTCTTCTCTTCTCTTCTCTTCTCTTCTCTTCTCTTCTCTTCTCTTCTCTTCTCTTCTCTTCTCTTCTCTTCTCTTCTCTTCTCTTCTCTTCTCTTCTCTTCTCTTCCCCTCCCCTCTTCCCTTCCCTTCCCTTCCCCTCTTCTCTTCTCTTCTCTTCTCTTCTCTTCTCTTCCCTTCCCTTCCCCTCTTCTCTTCTCTTCTCTTCTCTTCTCTTCTCTTCTCTTCTCTTCTCTTCTCTTCTCTTCTCTTCTCCTCTCCTCTCCTCTCCTCTCCTCTCCTCTCCTCTCCTCTCCTCTCCTCTCCTCCCTTCCCTTCCCTTCCCTTCCCTTCCCTTCCCTTCCCTCCCTTCCCTTCCCCTTCCCCTCCCCCTCCCCTTCCCTCTTCTCTACTCTATTCTGTCTCCAGCTTATTAACCACAGCACCACAATGCTTACCAGCTGTTCTCAAAGGATATATACAAGTAGCCCTAGACTTACAGCCACAATTAAGCCCAAAATTTCTGTTGTTAAGTAAGACATTTGCTAAGTGAGTTTTGTCCCACCTTTCTTGCCACAGCTGTTAACTGAATCATTGCAGTGATTCAGTGACTAGCCTGCTTGTTAAATGAATCGGGCTTCCCCATTGACTTTACTTGTCAGAGAAATGCAGGGCAAAATAGAAGAGTTCAGATTTGTGAATCACAGAATGATTACACTGGGATAAACAGTGGGATAAATATTGGAGAAGTGGGAAAAGGAGAAAAGAGATGGGAAACAATATGAAATTTAGGGCAAAAGAGGAGAGTTCAAGATTTCAAAATACAAAAGGAAAAAGGGGGAAAGAAAAAGGTAAAAATAAAAATTGGAAGGGAGAAGAAGAAATGAAAGAGAAAACCATCTGATTGCAAAAATGAAATGAATAATAAACTGTAACAATTGAGATAACTAGTATTACAATAAACTGTAATGTTGAAATATGAATTGTAGTATAAAAATGGGAAACTATGATTGCAAAATGAAATGAATAACAATTGGAATATTTGTATTGTGTTTTTCTTTTTTTTTCCTTTTTTCTTTTAAGAAATATGAATAAGTTTAAATTGTAACAATTGAAATGGATAACAGCTAGAATATTTTTAAGTTAATTAGGGAAATTGTAATGGTTGAAATATTTTTAATTCTTTCATTTTATAATGTGAAGAAAGTAGAAATGATTAATTGTGATATACAAAAATGTTGGATTTGTATTTTCATGATATAAAATAAGCGGACATTATTATTATAAAAATTAAACTACTGTAACATTACATAATGAATCAAGGTGAGGACAGATATACAAATAGATGACAATATGAAGGGGCAAAATATAGAATAGAAGGGAAAAACTGAATTTGATTAAGATTAAGATTAGAGGTGAGAATGAAGGGTAATATTGGTTCTTAAAAAATAGATGAAAAATGAATACGGCAAAAAGGTAATATAGAAACTGTAATTGAAGTGGTCTTTTAAAAAAATAGATGAAACTCAATTGAAATCACTAAACATTGTTTAAATTTGTGAACCGGCCAAATACTCTGTTCAAAGAAAATACATTTTTTTAAAAAAATTTGATTTATATGCCACCCTTCTCCGGAGGGAGGCTTACAATGCGTTAAGCAATAGCCTTCATACTTTTGTATATTTATACAAAGTCAGCTTATTGCCCCCACAAACTGGGTCCTCAATTTACCCACCTTAGAAAGGATGGAAGGCTGAGTCAACCTTGAGCCTGGCTAGGATTGAACTCAGAGAAATTACAGGCAGCTGGTGTTAATTGCTGCCTTTAGTAGGAGGCATTAGCCCTCTACACTACACAGTCTCATCATTGTATGTTTGTATGTGTGTTTGTGTAAAAAATATAAAAAAAACTTTTTATATAAAAGACTTTGCTTGTCAGAAGGTCAGAAAAGAGGATCATGTGATCTTGGGACACAGCAATGGTCCTAAATATGAACCAGTTGCCAAGCAACTGAATTTTCAGCCCATGATCATGGGGATGCTGCAGAATTTGTAACTGTGAAAAATGATCATAACCCACATTCTTCAGTGCCATTGTAACTGAGAGCTACAATCAAGATCAAGGCAGGTACTAATACCACTCTATAAAGCCTTAGGAAGACAAGACCTAGAGTACTGCATCCACTTTTGTTCACCATACTATAAAAAAGATGTTGAGACTCTAGAAAAAGTGCAGAGAAGAGCAAACATATGATGAACGGTTACAGGAACTGCGCATGGCTGGTCTAGTGAAGAGAAGGACCAGGGAGACATGAGACCAGTCTTTCAATATTTGAATGGCTGCCACAGAGAGGAGGGGTCAAGCTATTTTCCAAAGTACCCGAATGCCAGACAAAGAATAATGGATGGAAACTGATCAAGGAGAGAGATTCAACCTGGAAATAAGGAGAAATTTTCAGATAGTGAGAACCAATGGAACAGAAGTTGCCTTCAGAAGTTGCGGGAGCTTCATCACTGGAAACTTTCAACAAGAGATTGGACTGCCATCTGTCAGAAATGGGGTAGAGTTTCCTGCTTGGGCAGGGGGTTGGTAGCAATGTGCCCTGGTTACTTCCCGCTTGGATTACTGCAATTCCCTCTCCATGGGCCTGCCCCTGAGATGCACCCGGAGACTCCAGCTGATCCAGAATGCAGCCGCACGGGTTGTTACGGGAGCCCCTCGTTACTCCCATATAACAGCCCTTCTGCGTCAGCTGCACTGGTTACCAGTGGTTCTCCGGGTCCACTTCAAGGTGCTAGTTCTCACCTATAAGGCCCTACATGATTTAGGTCCAGGATATTTACAGGACCTTCTCCTGCCTGCTTCCCACCGTCCTGTTCGCTCACATAGGGCCGCTCTTCTCAGGGTTCCAACGGCGAGCCAATGTCATCTAGCAGTGCCCAGGGGTAGGGCATTCTCTGTGGGTGCTCCCACCCTCTGGAATGAATTACCTACTGAGCTCCGGACAGCTCCTGATTTTCGCTCCTTTCGTTGGGAGCTGAAGACTTGGCTGTTCAAGCAAATAGGCTGACTCTGATTCTGGGTTTATTATTTATCATTAATTAGTTATTTGATTTAAAGTGCGATTTTATTGTACGTTTCTTAACTTGTGTTCGCCGCCTTTTTTTTTTTTAAATTTGATTTATATGCCGCCCTTCTCCGGAGACTCAGGGCGGCTTACAATGCATTAAGCAATAGCCTTCATACTTTTGTATATATTTATACAAAGTCAGCTTATTGCCCCCACAAACTGGGTTCTCAATTTACCCACCTTAGAAAGGATGGAAGGCTGAGTCGACCTTGAGCCTGGCTAGGATTGAACTCGCAGAAATTGCAGGCAGCTGGTGTTAATTGCTGCCTTTAGTAGGAGGCATTAGCCCTCTACGCTATTCTGAGTCCTTCGGGAGAAGGGCGGCATATAAATACATGTAATAAATAAATAGATAGATATAGATAGATAGATGATAGATAGATAGATAGATAGATAGATAGATAGATAGATAGATAGATAGATAGATAGATAGATAGATAGATAGATAGATAGATAAATAAAATGGTGCAAAACCCTAAGATATAAGACATAGGATTCTACCTTCCAGCCCCCAAATCTGTTCTTGTTTCTTTAAAATCTTTGCTGTCACAAAGTCAAAACACAATTTGTTTTTCTTTTCCCTTCTACTTTGCAAAAGAAAAAGAAAAAAAAAGAAAAGATCCTGTAGAATATTTTCCCTCATCAAAAACAAAACAAATCCACCCAACCCAAAATAACCACGATGAGATTCCCTCTGGGAAAGAACCTGCACTATTATTTGTGGCTTTCTAAACAGCGCATTTAGTCCCAGCGATGGAAGCTGTTAAAAGCCAACTGCTTCAGAGGAGAGAATTATTATTAGTGAATATGTAGTAATCTAAATTCCCCTCAATTTTAGCAATTGCCAGGGACTGGGAAATCAAGTTATTTAGATCTTCACCTGCCTATTTCCAATTAAGGAATTGAAGACTTTGATGTGCAGGATGGAAATTAAATGACCCTTTTCAGTCAAAAAGAAGTAGAAGACGCAAAACAGATTGCAGGCGGTTTTCTTATGAAAGTCTTATGAAAGCTGTTTCAAATAGCACGGGCAGGGAGAAAAAAAAATCGTTTTTGTTCCCTCTGGCTTTCATTTAATTTAATGAAGGCGAATTTACTTTTGAATCCGTTTCAAAAGGGAGATGAATTTTGATGAAATTTGGGTGCTCGACTTCATCCTGCCTTGTTTGGTTAACAAGGTTATCTTACTCAGATTAACAGAGTGGGAAGGGTCCAACCCCCCCACCCAAGCAGAAGACCCCACACCAGGGATGGCGAACCTTTTAGATACCGAGTGCCAGGGGTGAAATCCAGCAGGTTCATGACAGGTTCTGGAGAACCGGTAGCGGAAATTTTGAGGAGTTCGGAGAACTGGCAAATACCTCCTCTGGCTGGCCCCAGAGTAGGGTGGAAATGGAGATTTTGTAGTATCCTTCCAGGGGTGGGTTCTACTTACCTTTACTACCAGTTCGCAATGGGGCGTGCGCCCTCTTCTGCACATGCGCAGAAGCATTTTGATTATGTCGGGGTCGGTGGGGGGAACCTCCTGCCGGTTTTACTACCGGTGTGAACCAGGGACAACCCACCACTGCAACCTTCCCTTGACACACCCACCACGCCACGCCCACCGTGCCCACCAAGCCACGCCCATAGAACCGGTAGTAAGAAAATTCCCGGAACATCCTCAATCTGTTGGAAATGTGGCATTAAAGAAGGTACATATTTTCACCAATGGTGGACCTGTAGAGAGGCAATGAAGTTCCGGAAGAAAATACAGAAGTGGCTTAATCAGATGTTGGGGCAGCATATACAACTGTGTCCCGAGGTATTTTTATTAGGGATAAGACCGAAAATATTAATAGGATGGCATGGTACCTGTTGCTGCATATAACAACAGTTGCAAGATTGGCATGGGCCCAATATTGGAAGATGTTAGCCCTCCTGAACAAGTAGTTATCCAGAAAATAATGAATTGTGCGGAATCAGATCGGCTTACTATGATACTGAAAGGACGAGGGACACAGATTATTATATATCTTGGAGTAAATGGTATAATTGGATGTCAAATTGAGAGATGTCGAATAAATATGTTACCTGATATATGTAATAGACTTTGTAGGATATCTTATATATGTAATGGGACAAGTTTATTTCCTTTTTGCGTACTGATGTAGACTGCTATAGACTTAAGGTTTATTGGATGTAAATAAAATTAAAAATTTTTTTAAAACAATTTAAAACCAAACAAATCAATATATATATAAACCTCAGAAAACCAATATATATATATATATTTGTATATAAACTAGTGAATGGAGATTTCACTGAAAATGAGGCCATGAAACATCTTGATATACGTAGGAAAATCCCTGGCATAAAGAAATATACACATAAAGACCTACGAAAATAAAATAATAAATATTTGACTGTTACAGGGCAGAATTAAGAAAAGTGGGTGTGGCTGGCTGACGAAATCTAACAAGATGGAAATAGATCTATACCAGTCTCCCTCTTAAATTCAAACAGTTAGCATGATAGCTGCTGGAATGTTTAAAAAGGTCTAAAAACTAGTGAATGGAGATTTCACTGAAAATTAGACCATGAAACATCTTGATATACATAGGAAAATCCCTGGCATAAAGAAATATACACATAAAGACCTACGAAAATAAAATAATAAATATATATATATATGGATTTCATCACTGCTGAGTGCCCAAACTGCATGTGCACGCATGGACATGCATGGACGCATACATGGACAGGATCTGTTTGGGGAGGTGGGGTTGGACTAGATGACTCTAAGGTCCCTTCCGATTCCGTTCATCTGTATTTGGATCTGTATTTGGACCTGTAATCCTCCTGGCAGAAGCCACATTTTTATAGTCTCTTCCTGAGCTTGGTTTTCCCACAGTCAGACAACAGGTCCTTCGAAATACAAACAAACAAATCAAACAGATGGCAAAGAAAATAAAAAATCGTAAAAGAAGCTTAAACAGGGAAGAGATTCTACAAACAGAAAAACGGCAAAACAGTGAATGTTTTTTTGTTTTGTTTTTTTGCTGCAGGTGCATTTGCCAAATTATGTCAGAACCTCAAGAGACATACCTCCTGGCAGCCAAAGATTGTTACCACACAAACACACTCACACAACTCTCTCTCTCTCTCACTCACACACACACACACGTCTTTGAAAGGAAGGAAAACAGGCAAGTGAATATCTGGTCATTTTACAGCATTTTGCAACAATTCTAGAAATCTTGGCCAGGAACAGCCATAAAACAGAGGAGGATCCATAAATAAGCAAGAGGCCTTGATTTTTATGTTGTTGTTTTTTTAAAAAATAAATTTTGCAAATTGACATGGCTTTATAGCTCTGTGTAGATTCAGGAAGCTATTTGTTTTATAGACTATTACATTGCCACAAATGTTTGAAGCAATTCACAGTACATTCATTGGCTCCATGCTGGAATCACAATAGTGATGGGGTGGAATAGCAATAGAATAACAGAGTTGGAAGGGACCTTGGAGGTCTTCTAGTCCAACCCCCTGCTTAGGCAGGAAACCCTACACCATTTCAGACAAATGGTTATCCAACATCTTCTTAAAAACATCCAGTGTTGGAGCATTCACAACTTCTGGAGGCAAGTTCTTCTACTGGTTAATTGTTCTAAGTTGCTTCTCTCCTTGATGAGTTTCCATCCATTGCTTCTTGTCCTGCCCTCAGGTGCTTTGGAGAATAGCTTGACTCCCTCTTCTTTGGGGCAGCCCCTGAGATATTGGAAAACTGCTATCATGTCTCCCCTGGTCCTTCTTTTCATCAGACTAGCCATGCCCAGTTCTAGCAACCATTCTTTATATGCTTTAGCCTCCAGTCCCCTAATGAAAATACATTTTCCCTGGTAATTTACTACAGTATATTCATGACTGAAGTAATATATTTAATTAGGGACTTTCAGGAGTCCAGTTTATTCTTTGATGTGATTTGATATCGTGAATTGTAAATAGGGTGGAGAGCTGTCAGCCTTATTAGGAGACCAGACAGGGAACACAACCAGATAAGCTGATTCTAATTTATTGTAAGGCTGCTGTCAGCATTCCAAGTAATGCACCCATGCAGAGCAGAACTCCGAGGCAGGTAAATTCCTCAAAGAACAATTTATTGGATATATCATATCAGCACAGACAGTAAAAGCCGACTCTGAAAGTTCCCGCAGTTTTCACCTACCGTATTTTTTGGAGTATAAGATGCACTTTCCCCCCTAAAAGAGGGTGAAAATTTGGGTGCATCTTATACACTGAATATAGCCAAAAATGCGGGGCGCAGAGGAGGTGATGGTCTATGGCAATCCCTGCAGCCTGGAACAGCTGATTGGGGGTATTCTGGGAGACCAATCCACTTCGCCAATCAACTGCTCATGCTAAATCAGACTGCAATAATGTGCTGAATCTGACCTGGTTGTTCGCTATTTGCTGCAAGGACTGTCAGAATTTGCAGCAGCAAGCAAAACACAAGCAGAGGAGAGGAGTTTCAGTTTCAATTTTAGTTTCAGAGATCAGCACAGCATGTAGCTTTAGAACAATTGACCTAAATCACACTAAGGCTCCTTGCTGTCTCCTTACTTGTTGCTCACACAGCAAATACTGTTTCAGTTTCTAAACAGTCTCATACACTGACAGGACGCTGACCAGATGAATGCCGATGGATGCTGGTAGGCAGAGGCAGATTTTTTTTTCTTATTTTCCTCCCCCAAAACTAAGGTGTGTCTTATACTCCGGAGAGTCTTATATTCTGAAAAATACAGGTAATTAAAAAGTGAAAGTTCCCCCTTCTCCACAGGTCCATTGTCCAATAGTGATGCTGGCAGGTTGCCTGGTTACTCCACTCCTCCTCTTCTCAGCCACCTGTTGGAATGACCTTGGTTCCCACAAGAAAACTTTTTATTTTGATGGCCAAGCCAACCTCTCTAATTTCCCTCACTCCCTTTCTCCCACTCCGCTTTGTGGCAACCATGAAACCTCAAAGATGGCCTCAGCCAGCCAGGATCGCTTCAGGGTTGACAGCTGCATTAACAAAAACCTGAAAAAACTGAAAGGACATCTCCCCCCACTCGCCTTTATGGTCTGAGATTTTAGAGAGGTTCCTTCCTGAGTTTTCTCTGTCTGTTATGCAGCTGCGGGCTCTTCCCTCTCTTATCTGATCAATCCCTAGGCAGCATCTTCCAGGCAGCAACATCCATAGCCAGCAACACTCCAGAAGATAGGCTTAAGATACAGATGGATCTTGACAGACTTGAACATTGGGTGCTATCTAACAAAATGAAATTCAATGGTGAAGAAAGCAAGGTTCTACATTTAGGCAAGGAAAACCAAATGCACAGGTACAGTATATGTGGTACCTTGCTCAATAATAGTAACTGTGGGAGGGATCTTGGAGTCCTAGTGGACAAGCACTTAAATAGGAGCCAGCCGTGTGCAGCAACTGCCAAAAAAGCCAACACAGTTCTAGGCTGCATAAACAAAAGGATAGAATCAAGATCGTGTGAAGTGTTAATACCACATTTTAAGGCCTTGGAAACATTCCACACTTGGAATTTGGCATTCAGTTTTGGTCGCCACGATGTAAAAAAGATGTTGAGACTCTGGAAAGAGTGCAGAGAAGAGGAACCAAGATGATTAGGAGACGGGAGGCTAAAACATATGAAGAACGGTTTCAGGAACTGGGTATGTCTAGTTTAATGAAAAGAAGGACCGGGGAGACATGATAGCAGTCTTCCAATCTCTCAGGGGCTGTCCCAAAGAAGAGGGAGTCAAGCTATTCTTGAAAGCTCCTGAAGGCAGGACAAGAAGCAACGAGTGGAAACTAATCAAGGAGAGAAGCAACTTAGAACAATTAACCAGTGGAAGAACTTGCCTCCAGAAGTTGTGAATGCTCCAACACTGGACGTTTTTAAGATGTTGGATAACCATTTGTCTGAAGTGGTGTAGGATTCCAATCTAAGCAGGGGTTGGACTAGAAGACCTCCAAGGTCTCTTCCAACTCTGTTATTCTATTCCATTCCTTCCACTTTCCCATCTCCCAAGATCATTCACATATCATTTACAAAAAAACAACAATCTGTACTATCTCCTAAAAACAGTTTGATTTAATTTGACTTAAATTTCTTTGCAGAAGGCTCTTCATGGATCACCAGACAGAAAAAGTCCTCTTTTGTCATAAAGACAGGCTGCACTACCCTAATATTCCCCAGGTGTTACTTTTAAGCCCTTCCGCGTCAAGAAAAGAATCTCTAAGCAGCTCCTTTGGAGAGCCTCAACTTTACAAGATGAACAGCAAGCATTAACCCATGGTTTAATTATTTCTAGCCATCATATAAAAGATTATCTGTAGGTAATAGAGATGCAAGCAGAATCCAGCAAAAATAATAATAATAAAACGTCCAGGGATCTTTATTCATCCAGGCTCCCTCGTCTCTGCTGACAATCCAAGGACTGCGCATCCCACAGAAAAATCAATGGGAAGCCAAGTGGTACTTTACATTGCATTCCTGTCCTGCCAGGCAGATCAATGAAGGCTAGAAAAGGGCGGGTTATTTACTCCTTCCAGCCAGCCTGCAGGTTTATCAAAGCAGAAAGTGCAGCAGAGGGGCCGAGAGCGGCCTAGGCAAACCTGGAGGCAAAAAACACCCAGCCGTATGCCACAAGGATGTTGTGGCCTGCCAGCGGCCAGGAGAGCTAGCAGCAGAGTCGGACAGTGAGGAAGTTGGGGAGGAACATGGGCCAGTCCTGGGGGCTGCGGAAAGCTCGGACGAGGGCTCTGCGTCAAAGGCAGAGAGGGAGCTAAACAGCAGTGAGGCAGAGGAACAGCTGGAGCCCGTTCTCAGTGTGGGCATGCACAGAGCTGCCAGACGACAAGAACAACTCAGAAAACAGGGTCAACTTGGGAGTAAAGCCACACCTTGGAGGTGATTGGCCCCTCCCATAGGAAACAAAAGAGGAGCGAATGGGGAGGGGGCTTTTGCAGGAAACAATTTGTTCGTTCGTTCGTTTCAAGAGTGGAAAGTTCTGTTTGTGATTCTAAGAGACTCTGTGCCAAGTTTTGCCTTGTACTGCGTTTGGAAACAAGTTACATGGCAGTTTGCCAAGCGAGATAAGGTGTGTTGATAAATATTCCTTTGAAAAACTGTTTGGACAGGCGTTGCTGACTGTGACTGAAAGTAGTTCACAGTCGTGTAAATAAAAGAAGTTTTGCAGGGATCAAGATTCTGCTTCCTGGTTTTTAAGGGAGCCTGGGTCAGAACAGAGGATGGCACCAACCCAGGGCTGTCTTAATGTATGGGCCTGATGGGTACCTTGCCTGTGGGCCCCACGAGCATAGGGGCCCCATACTAATCTGTGTAGGTTAACCCTTCAATGCAGTGGTAAAATCTAATTTTTTTTTTACTACCGGTTCTGTGGGCGTGGCTTGGTGGGTGTGGCAGGGGAAGGATATTGCAAAATCTCCATTCTCACCCCACTCCAGGGGAAGGAAACTGCAAAATCCTCATTCCCACCCCATTCCAGGGGGGAGGATACTGCAAACTCCCCATTCCCACCCCACTCCTGTGGGAAGGATACTGCAAACTCCCCATTCCCACCCCACTCCTGGGGGAAGGATATTGCAAACTCCCCATTCCCACCCCAATCTGGGGCCAGCCAGAGGTGGTATTTGCCGGTTCTCCAAACTACTCAAAACTTCCGCTACCAGTTCTCCAGAACCTGTCAGAATCTGCTGGATTTCACCCCTGCTTCAATGCACCTTGTATCATATAAATACATCAACTATATGGCTTACTGAGTATTATTGCGTTTTTCAAGCGTCGTGTATCGTTCAAATGTTTATCATGTTGATTAGTTGTTGCTGCACCACAGCGTGTTTTTATTGTTTCAACACTGATTTCGTTGTCAATAAAATAAATATATGTTTAATTTGATAGAACCATTTATGTTTTTATTCCTGTGAGTAGTTGTCATAGGGGTCCCAGTACACTGCTTTGCCTGGGGCCGATAAGATGGCCCTGCACCAACCAAGGATGTGGAGTAAAGGAAGAAGGAAGAATCAATACACAGCCATGGCAGGAGTTACAGGGGTGAAAACACGGCATCGGTTCAACCAACTGTCTCTCCCCCTCCTCAGAATGTAAACGGGTGAGGAAAGATTCCTAAGATGGGGAGGGCTGCTCAAAAGTTTCCCCCCTCCCCACCATTCTGACCAGCGTGCCTAACTTGTTTTGTTTGTGTGATGAATTATGCTACCCTGTTTCCCCTCTCCTTCCTCTTCACTTATGGGAGCTTCTGGAGTTTCTGAGGGCTGAATCTCTGCCTCTGGCACCACATCTTCTCCAGCCTCCTCATTGTCTGACTTGAGCGCCAGCTGTACAGGCTGCTGGCGCAGCACCATACCAGCCTCCTCGCTGTCGGAATCAGCTACTAACTGCACAGGCCGCTGATGGGCCACAACAGATTTGTATCCATTCTAAGTCCTCAGAAAACACTCAAACTCTTCGAATAGACACAGTTTGGGAGGACATGTTCCAAAAAGAGATAAATTTATCAGCTGAAGATCTCATAAGAGATCTATCTAGGGCTTTTTCAATAGTGGTATATCTGTTATGTGGAATTCGTTCCATGGAAAAAGAGTTGAAGAAGTTCTCTTTTGTCTGAGATTCCTTTGCTGGTACGTTTGATGGAGAATCTCACAAGGCAGTTTTTGGGCAAGTTTAGCCAAACATAAACCTATAAGGGCTGATTAGAAGAGGAGAAAATTTGCTTTGATGTATACTTCTGTAAAAAAAAATGGATTCACTGAGCACTTCTGAAATCAATCTATGAAAGAGAATCCGAGATAATCTAAAACTGGAAGATTAATTCAGTCTATTTATCTATTCTTTTAGAAGATTATTCTATTAATTAATAGAATGAGGAAGGGTGACATTTAGTAGTTACGGGAGGTTGAGTTTCATTTATTGTGGAAAAACAATAGACAGGAATATAATTTCACAGAAAAGCGAATTACTTTTTTTTTTTTTTTTGGAGTCATGAAAATAACTTATCATTCTGATTCTATTTCTTTGAATGTAAGGATGTGTAACGTGCTGTTATAAATCTGACGGCTTTTGCATCCTTTGAGGAATTTCTATTACAAATCCTTAAAATGCATCTTGGTGAGAAATTCAGCAAGGCGTCCAAATCCCCTTGTAAATACTCCCTCAGAAAGAAGTGAAACCACGAGACCAGTGGCTAATGCCAGATTAAATAAGAAAAGTATTTCCTATAAGAGCTATATTTCTGTTTAAAAGATTCTTCATGGAATGGAATGGAATGGAATGGAATGGAATGGAATGGAATAGAATAGAATAGAATAGAATAGAATAGAATAGGGTAAGGTAAAGTAAGGTAAAGGTAAAGGTTCCCCTTGCACATATGTGCTAGTTGTTCCTGACTTTAGGGGGCGGTACTCATCTCCGTTTCAAAGCTGAAGAGCCAGCGGTGTCCGAAGACGTCTCCATGGTCATGTGGCCAGCATGACTCAGCGCCAAAGGTGCACAGAATGCTCTTACCTTCCCACCAAAGGCAGTCCCTATTTTTCTACTAGCATTTTTAACGAGCTTTCGAACTGCTAGGTTGAAAGAAACTGGGACAAGGAATGGGAGCTCATCCCATTGTGCAGCAATAGGGATTCGAACTGCTGAACTGCCAACCTTTCGATCGACAAGCTCAGAGTCTTAGCCACTGAGCCACGGTGTCGAATAGAATAGAATAGAATAGAATAGAATAGAATAGAATAGAATAGAATAGAATAGAATAGAATAGAATAGAATAGAATAGAATAGAATAGAATAGAATAGAATATAGGAGGGAATGGAATGGAATGGAATGGAATGGAATGGAATCCTAGGGTTTGTAAAAGTAGTTTGTTTCAGAAGAAGAAGAAAAAAACCATTATCTATGTGATCTTGGTCATAGACCTTGAATAAATGAAGATTCACATTGTTTTCAATTGCCTTTTTCCAGAAGGAAAACTATGCAAAATCCCTTCCTCCCTCTCCCTCTCCCTCTCCCTCCCTCCCTCCCTCTCTCTCTCTCTCTCTCTCTCTCCCCACTAGCACTCACAAAACACACACAAACATTGCTTAGATTTCAGCATTGTAGGATAATTCTACCCACTGCTAGCAGTTCGATCCTGTCTGGCTGAAGGTTGACTCAGCCTGCCATCCTTCCGAGGTGGGTAAAATGAGGACCCAGATCATTTGGGGCAAGAGGCTGACTCTAGAAACTGCTTAGAAAGGGGCTGTAAAGCACTGTGAAGTGGTATATAAGTCTAAGGGCTATTGCGATCGCTATATCCTCTACTATAATGCCAGCTTGTAACTAACTTCCAAATAAAATGTTCCCAAACAGCTTTAATTTATGCTACAGTCAAATAGTATTGCTCCATTGTATTGATGAGTCTGTTCGCCTTTAAGAGCAATTCTTTGATCTTTATGGAGGTTCCTGCAGCCAGCCTTCAAGTCCCCTCTTATTTATTTTCCACTCAGCAAAACTTACCCCTGAGAGACTTCCTTACCCTTAATTTCAAAAACTTCATATACTATTTTATAAATTTTTAAACACCCACAGGAAATATTGTTTCAAGTCCATCTAGCCCCTTAACTTTCCAAAATCAACATTCTAAGCCCACTTTAACTGTCCCCCCACCCCCAAATTAACACCTCTCTTATTAATCCTCAAAGTTTCTTTCATCCATAATAGAAGAAAAAACTCCTGGTGAATTTGCATCTTGTTTTTCAGAATGTTCTTAACTCCAAAGAAATTAGTAACAAGGAGCTTCCTAAGGAGATTAAGAGAGGAAGTAGGCAAACACCCTGTCTCTTTAAAACACACTGAGCATGACTTAAGCAAAACTGTTGTAAGTCGAGGACTATGGAATGAGAATTCAGGATGCTCTTCTAAGTTCCATAGGGGAAACATTTCTCCAGCAAGTTTGTTTTCTTTGTTTTAGCAATTTAGGAGGATGAAAATCCAAATTCACTAAATAGGTCATCAGATCATTTATGTAGACCTTAAACAAATGCAGCGTATATTTTAGCTCTTAGTGTCGACATATGGATTCTCCACATCAGAATGACCTCAGTGTCCATTGGACTCTCACACTGTGATTGTGTCTTCTTCATCAGCTCCATTTCAGCTACACGATATTACTCTCCTTTAATAGAATAGGTGCTAAATAAATCACCATCTTCTTTTAACAATCCCATAGTCTCTTGCGGGATGGAGTCTGGGCAACTGAATGGAGCTAGCAGACTATTTGAATGGCCGGATGCCCTTCCTGTTGCCAATGCGGAGTTGTGTTTTATTTTTATTTTATTTTATTTTAATTTGATTTATATGCCGCCCTTCTCCGGAGACTCAGGGTGGCTTACAATGTGTTAAGCAATAGCCTTCATACTTTTGTATATTTATACAAAGTCAGCTTATTGCCCCCAACAAACTGGGTCCTCAATTGACCTACCTTAGAAAGGATGGAAGGCTGAGTCGACCTTGAGCCTGGCGAGGATTGAACTCAGCAGATATATTCTCATTGTGCCCAGAGAAAGAAATATCTGCCTCTACCTAGGATCGAACTCACAGCCTCCTGATTGCTAGGCAACAGCTCCACCTCTAGGCCACTGCACCACTCCAGGTGCTAGATAAATGCCATGATAAATTATATAGGGACATTTCTTTAACCAATATTCACTCCCATCACCTTTTGTCTCAGCCTCTTGTTGTAAGATTCCTAGTCGCTTTAGATATAAAATCAATACCATTTAGATTTCAAATTACGGTTGGTTAATAAGCACCATTGATTGTGCTGAAAAACATATCAGCATTCACGTCTGAGCTTCCTCTAAATACATTTTGCAGTCACTTTTTCCTCCTCTGTTACTTTTCCGATGTCCAACTGGCTTCTATCGGTATCAAATTTCATACTTGTGGGCTAAACTATTGTCTCCTTTTCTTCAAACAAACCGAGGGGTTTGTTTGATTTATTGTTTTATGGTATTGTTCGTTTTATGGAACAGCTTCAGGGGTGGGCTTCAAAAATTTTAGCAAGGGGTTCTCTGCCCAGTTGCTGGGCCACATGGCCATGGTGGGCGTGGCCTAGTTGGCCTCCTGCACCACGGGGGGGGGGGGTATTTTTGCCCTCCCGGGCTCCAGAGTCTTTCCTTGAGCCTCCAGGAGGGCAAAAATGGCCTCCCCAGGCTCCAGAGGCCCTCCAGAGGCCCATTTCTGGCCTTATTGAACTTCCGGTAGACCCATTTTCCGCCCTCCTTGAGCCTCTGTGTGCACCCTGTACTTACCTGCATCCAAAATGGGCCACGTGGGGACTCCTGGGAGGAGCAGGGTGGGGGGGGGGGCAGCCAGGAGTGGGATTTGGGGGTTCTCCAAACTGCACAGAATCTTAGCTAGAGGTTCTCCTGAACCCCTGAGAACCCACCCGTGAATGGCTTGCCTTCAGAAGCTCTGGGTGCTCCATCATTGGAGGCTTTTAAGAAGAGATTGGACAGCAATTTGTCTGAAATGGTAGAGGGCCGTGATGGTGAACCTTTGGCACGGGTGCCACAGGTGGCACACTGAGCCATATCTGTGGGCACGTGAGTGTTGCCGTAGCTCAGCTCCAGCGCACATGTGTGCAGCT
Organism: Coluber constrictor foxii; assembly: GCA_038048745.1. Taxonomy (NCBI): domain Eukaryota; kingdom Metazoa; phylum Chordata; class Lepidosauria; order Squamata; family Colubridae; genus Coluber; species Coluber constrictor. The sequence goes on from CM075976.1 coordinate 843,997, forward strand.
GATTTTGGGGCCTTCTGGTCCCACCAGAAGTTGGGAAATGGGCTGTTTCCAGCCTCCAGAGGGCCTCCAGGGGGAGGGGAAAGCTGTTTTTACCCTCCCCAGGCTCCTAGAAAGCATCTGGAGCCTGGGGAGCATGAAAAACGGGCCTATTGTGCCATTGCGTGCTAAAAGCGGGGGTACTTGGGGGTCATGTGTGCATGCGTGGGGGCGGGGTGCATTGAATTATTGGTGTGGGCACATACATGGGCAACCTCCCTGCGCTCCCCCCGCTTTTGGCACGTGATGGCAAAAAGGTTAGCCATCACTGGTATAGGGTCTCCGAACAGGGGGTTGGGCTAGAAGACCTCCAAGGTCCCTTCCAACTTTCAACTTTGTTATTCTGTATATCAGAATAATCTGTTAATCTACCTTAATTTGTTCGCTGTCTTGCTTATGGCAGAACATTTAAGTAACTTTGCTGTTTTGCAGCTAAGACTTTTAGTACCTGTAGTTTATGGAGAATTTTTTTTTTATATCACATAAAGGGGTTTTCTACACCTCTTAATTAAATCCATACTTAAGTACCTTTTCCTTCATTGTCTCGTATGTACAATTTTCTGATTCAAGTATTTAGAATGCAAATTTCGCCAATACAGGTTCACTTTGCAACATAACTGCTACCATTGGTATGCAACTTTTCTCTGCAGTTTCTTTTTTTAATCTGAAAAGATCAACTTTAATGAACTATTGAAAACCAGTGGAAACATAATGCCCACATTTTCTTCTAGCAGAATTTGTGAACAATTTTTTTTTTGTAACAACCATAGCCAGCATCGAGAAGGCCTTATTTTCAATCATGTTACTATATTCCCTTCTCACATAGGAACCATAAGCCAACCTGGTGGATATTAAAACATACACTGACTAACATGAGTACAAGAAGTTATAGAGAATATTTTAACACGGCGGTGTATTGGTTATAATGCAGGATTGCAGGTTAGTTCTGCCAACTGTCACCAGTTCGATCTTGACTGGCTCAAGGCTGACTCAACCTTCCAAGGCTGACTCAACCTTCCGACTCTATCCTTCTGAGGTTGATAAAATGAGGACCCAGATTGTTGGGGGCAACAGGCTGACTCTGTAAACTGCTTAGAGAGGACTATAAAATACTGAAGCGTTATATACGTCTAAGGGCTATTGCTATTGCTGTTGCTCTACCTTTTCTCCCTCCCTCCCTCCCTCTTCCTTCCTTCCTTCCTTCCTTCCTTCCTTCCTTCCTTCCTTCCTTCCTTCCTTCCTTCCTTCCTTCCTTCCTTCCTTCCTTCCTTCCTTCCTTCCTTCCTTCCTTCCTTCCTTCTGTAAGGATTGCCTCTCCTTCTAATTTAAGAAAGTGAGAACTCTTGAAACGTGGCTGTTCAAAAGGATTTCTTTTATTAAGCAGAAGTGACAGCCATCCAGGTAAAGCCTGGAAGATCTGAATACCCTTCAGCAAGGCAGTAGGATTAAAGTGGTAGAGACCCCTCCCTTTAAGTCAGGATGCAGATTTTAGCCAATACACAAGCGTGAAGATATTTTCTTTAGTAGTTTCTCTGAGAACCTGAACAAACATGCTTTCCCACCACTATCTTTTAAAGTGAAACAACCCACATGGCTATCATAAAAATTCCTGCAGGTAAAGGGGATCTCAGGATTCTTTGGCGTCAGGATATAGGTTGTAAAATATCTGTTGAAACAGGCAATGCTAATAAATCGAATCCAAGTGTCCCCCCTCCTCTGAATGGTAGTATCACTTTTAGGGATCTGACACCTCCCTTCCCTTCCCTTCCCTTCCTTCCCTTCCCTTCCCTTCCCTTCCCTTCCCTTCCCTTCCCTTCCCTTCCCTTCTCTACCTACCTTCCTCACCCCTCTTCCTTCCTTCCTTCCTTCCTTCCTTCCTTCCTTCCTTCCTTCCTTCCTTCCTTCCTTCCTTCCTTCCTTCCTTCCTTCCTTCCTTCCTTCCTTCCTTCCTTCCTTCCTTCCTTCCTTCCTTCCTTCCTTCCTTGGTGCACAGTGGTTAGAATGCAGCATTGCAAGAATAATTCTTCTATCTGCTGTGGTCTATTAAGAAAGACCGGGAGCTGTTTATTTTTTGCCTCTAAGAACATGTTTCTCCATTTCTCCTTTGGGGAAATATAATATTCTGCCTCTTTAATATTTCCCAAAATATTTGATTCTTCTAGGGGTGGGGTGGGGTGGGGGTACTTCTACCAGTGGGGGGGGGGCTTCCCACAGAGTGATATTTAGACTCAAAGCCCCTTTCCGTTGTCCTTGGAGCTCCGACAGAACCCGAATGATGAAAACGAAAAGGTGC
>CM075976.1:851325-976325 GCA_038048745.1 Coluber constrictor foxii
TACCCCTAGTCCTTCTTTTCTCTAGACTAGCTAGTCCAGGGGTCAGCAACCTGCGACTCTGGAGCCACATGTGGCTCTTTCACCCCTCTGCTGTGGCTCCCTGTCACTCAAAATATGTGTCACAACTGCCAATGTGCAACACCTAGCGGCACGCGATTTATTGAGTTTTTCAACCCCTGGTAGCCCAACCATGGATAAATCCAAGAAAAGAAAAGTTTCAGAAGAAAACAGAACATTCAATTCAACTACAGATGCTAGTTTTGTGGCTGCTTAGGAAATAGCCAGGCACAGGAAGGGTTTTGCGGCTCCCAGTTTTTTCTTTTCTGTGCGAAATGGGTCCAAATGGCTCTTTGAATGTTCAAGGTTGCAGACCCCTGAGCTAGTCATACCCAATTCCTGCAAACAGTCTTCATATGTGTTAGCCTTTAGCCCACCAGTGATCTTGGTTGCTCTTTTCTGCAGTCTTTCTAGAATCTCAACATCCTTTTTATATTGTGGTGACCAAAATTGGATGCAATATTCCAAGTGTGGTAATATTATTTCTTGTGATCTTGATTCTATCCCTCTATTAAAACATCCTAGGGTTGCTTTGGCTGTTTTGACAGCTGCCGCGTGCTGCTGGCTCATATTTAAGTGGTTGTCCACCAGGACTCCAAGATCCCTCTGTTGAGTCAAGTTTCACCTAGTCTGTATCTGTACATTTGGTTTTTCTTGCCTAAGTATAAAACTGGCTTTTCATCCTTCCATTCCCCAATATCAGGGGAAACAGACTCTTCTTTTCCGAGGTTTCAACCAGTGATAGGTTTCTACCAATTTGCACGAACCGGTAGCAATAATTTGGGCTGGGTCGCTGAACCGCTAACAACCACTGGCTGGCCACCCTCCAAACTGGTCCCCCGCTTGCTCACCCTGGACGCCCGATGCTCGCTTGCCCCCCCCCCCCACTCCATCCAATCACTCCTCATTTCTCATTTCTACTGTGTGGGTCCTTGCTTGCAGTTTGCCTGCCTGAAGCCCTGCATCCCAACTGAGCGGTCCTGATCTGCCTGCCAGGTAAGCCTACGAGTCATGGCCTACCTAGCTGCCCCTTCCCTCCCCACCCCTCCCAGCCTGCCTCCCCTAATCCATGGCCTGTAGCCCCAACAAGCTTGCCTGACTTCCACGTAGCCTTTCTGGTGTCCGTGGGACCAGCTTGCAAAGTCGGGCAAGTGGCCTGGCCACAGGGACCGCCGGGAAGGCCGTGTGGAAAGCAGGCAAGCATAGCAGGGCCATCCGGCTGTGGGGAAGGGAGCTAGCAGGCTACTCCCTTCCCCATAGCCCTGCCATGCTTACCTGCCATCCCTGCGGCCTTCTCGGTGTCCCCATAGCCAGCTTGCCGCCCACCACTCACCCTGCTTCCCCTTTACCTTTCTTTAACGCTTCCCTCCCCAAACCTCGGGAGGTGGCTGCTTCTGTTGTCGCGGCCTCTGGAGGAAGAGGCCTCCCGCAAAGCCCTCGAGGCGGCGGCAGGAGAGGGAAAAGGAAAAAATAAGGTTCAGCCTCTTGAAGGAGACCTCCTTGTGTGTGTGTCGGCACTGTGAGGTGAGCCAAGCGAAGGGAGCCCAGGTAACCATGCCGGCTGCAATCAGCCCCTTTCCTTCCACTGCCACTGCCACCACCAACTCTGCCTCTTCCTCCTCTCTGCTAACAGAAGTTGGAGAGGAAAAGGCAGTTGGTTCGGTGGGTGTTTCTCCACATTTCCATCCCAAATTGGGAAGGCGATGCTTGTGGCAGATGGGAGGTGGCAGCTGAGGCTGACTTGAGATGGAAACGTGGAGAAATGCCTGGTGAAGCAACTGCCTTTACCTCTCCGACTTCTGTTAGCAGAGAGAAGGAAGAGGTAGAGGCGGCGGCGGTGGCGGAAGGAAAGGGACCGATCGTAGTCAGCATGGTTACCCGGGCTCCGTTCCCCTGGCTCACCTCACAGCACCACCACACACACCACACACACACAAGGAAGACTCCTTCAAGAGGCTTCAGAGGCCGAACCTTGTTTTTCCCTTTCCCCCCTCCTGCCACCGCCTCGAGGGCTTTGTGGGAGGCCTCTCTTCCTCCACAGGCCGCAAATGGCCGCCTCCCGAGATTTGGGGAGGGAAGCGGGGTGCCACTCTCAACATCTTTTTTGTAATGTGGTGACCAAAACTGGATGCAGTATTCCAGGTGGGGCCTTACTAAAGATTTATAAAGCGGGTACTAATACTCCAGGTGATTTTGATTCTCTGCCTCTGTTTATACAACCAAGGATCGTATTAGCTTTTTTGGCTGCTGCCACACACGGCTGGCTCATGTTTAAGTGATTATCCACTAGGACTCCAACTGTGTCCCTCTCACAGTTACTGTTTTTGAGCCAGGTTTCACCTAATCTGTACTCGTACCTTTGGGGTTTTTTCCTGCCAAGGTGTAAAACCTTGTTTTTCTCCACATTAAATTTCATGTTGTTGGATAGGGCCCATTGTTCAAGTGTCAAGATCTTTTGGGATCCCACGTTTGTCTTCTGAGATGTTGGCTATTCCTGCCATCTTAGTGCTATCTGCAAATTAGATGAGTCTCCCCTTCATGGCTACCTGAACTCCAAGAACGGTCTAACTGAAATGGGCAGTTAAGAGAAGTAGATTGTCCAGCAATCTTATCTCAGGACATTTTCAAGTAGCTCTTGGCTACTGGTTTCCTTTCAAAGAAAGGAGATAGTTTTTGATGCTTAGCTCCTCGCCAATGTGGAAGGTTATGCTTTGGTGGTGACAGATGCTTCTGAATGGCTGCTGCCACCAGGTGATGATTGAGATGGAGAGTGGCACAGAGAAAAATGGGCTCTGAAGGGCTTGTTTGAAAATGGAGACTCTGAAGCAGTTTCTAAATGGCCCATGGAGCATAATAGAAACCAGAGAGAGAATACACAGAAATGAACTCGTAAGGTATCTAAGTACCTCGGCTGCTCTTTATGGGTCCAGATATTTATGCTTTGCAAAAGAGATACGCAAGCAAAAAAAAAAAAAAAACCCTTTCATTTAAAAGCAACAATTCTGTGTCCCCCCACGCCACCCCTCCAAAGCCATAAATAGCAAACAGTGAATTGCTGTGCAAAAAAAGTAGCAATAAACCCAACAGCCGAGCAATTGGCCTTTCCACATTCTCTGCTGAATTCTGGGCAGAGAAACTGGATAAAAGATTTATCGGAATCCCTCCAGGGTAACAACAAATTCTGCAAAGCAGTTCCCAAGGACGGGACCGATCTGTTGCAACGAGTGAACGAGCCCATGGGGATGAGATTCCACCTGATTGCTCCTCCTAGGACAGCATGGAAGTGTGGGAAAACAGGAGGCGGTAGTCCCAAGGGGAGAGGATTTCATCTGGCATATATTTCTATCTCCCTCTGGCTGCTCCTATTTTGGAATGTGAAAAGGTCTTCTGGAAGGAATTACCTCCTATCTCTTTTCCTGGATTAATAGCAATAGCAAGACCTTAGACTTATATACCACTTCATGCTAAGATGCTGAGCTTGTCGATTGAAAAGGTCGGCAGTACAGCGGTTCGAATCCCTAGCACCGCGTAATGGGGTGAGCTCCCATGACTTGTCCCAGCTTCTGCCAACCTAGCAGTTCAAAAGCACGTAAAAAATGCAAGTAGAAAAATAGGGACCACCTTTGGTGGGAAGGGAACAGCGTTCCGTGCGCCTTTGGCATTAAGTCATGCCGGCCACATGACCACGGAGACGTCGTTGGACAGAGCTGGCTCTTCGGCTTTGAAACGGAGATGAGCACCACCCCCTAGAGTCAGGAACGATTAGCACATATGTGCAAGGGGAACCTTTACCTTTACCACTTCATGCTTTACAGTGCTCGCTAAGCCAGGAGTGTCGATTCGGCCCACGGGGATGCTTAGATCTACCTGTGCGGCCACCCTGGAAACAGCAGAGGCCTGTGGTGCCTCTGCCAATGAAAACAGAGCTTGAGAGGGCCGGGTGAGGTGATGTTGAGCTGACGTTGAGTGATGTTGACCTGGCAATAACCCCCTAGCCATGCCAACCCTGCCCCCCCCCAAAGTCAAATACAACCTTGATGCAACCCTCAATCAAATCCAGATTGACATCTAAGTAGTTTACAGACAGCATCTTGCCCCAACAATCTGGGTCCTCATTTTACTGACCTCGGAAGGATGGAAGGCTGAGTCAACCTTGAGCCAGTCAGGACTGAACTCCTGGCAGTGGGCAAAGTTATGGATGGAAGGAAGGAAGGAAGGAAGGAAGGAAGGAAGGAAGGAAGGAAGGAAGGAAGGAAGGAAGGAAAATAGCAATAGCACTTAGACTTATACTTTGCTTTACAGTGCTTTCCAGCCCTCTCTAAGCAGTTTACAGAATCAGCCTCTTGTCCCCAACAATCTGGGTCCTCATTTGACCCACCTCGGAAGAGTGGAAGGCTGAGTCAACCTGAGCTGGTCAGGATCAAACTCTTGGTAGGCAAGAGAATTAGCCTGCAATGCTGCATTCTAACCTTGACGAATTATTTCAAAAGCAAATCTCTGTTAAAATGCTTTGACAAAGAAAGAGAGATTGATTACTCGGTGGCTCAAATGAAGAACAATTGAGTAGAGTTACAAATTAATATGGGAGCGGTCTATTCAGAAAATGTGCTGTTTGACAGATCTGCATTTACTGCACAAATGTAACTATACAGCCGTGGAATATGTAGAAAAAGGCAAAACATAAACATTAAAACATAAATAAAAAGTGCAGTGATGAAACTCTTGGATAAAAGGGCCACATGAATACTATCTGCATTTTCAATTAATTCTGGATGTGAATTGGACTGCCAGGGTACCTTTAGGATTTGAAGGATGTCCCTATAAATTTGCAGGACATCAGAAATGACTCACAGCATCCCCGGAGCTGCTCATCAATGAATATATTGGCAGATAACATATCAGAATCCTGCATCCAGTTTTGGTCCCCACACTATAAAAAAGATGTGGAGACTCTAGAAAGAGTGCAGAGAAGAGCAACCAGGATGCTGAGGGGACTGGAGGCTAAAACATACGATGAACGGTTGCAGGAACTGGGCATGGCTAGTCTAGTGAAGAGAAGGACCAGGGGAGACAGGATAGCAGGGTTCCAATATTGGAGGGGCTGCCACAGAGAGGAGGAAGGGGGTCAAGCTATTCTCCAAAGCACCTGAAGGCCATACAAAGAATAATGGATGGAAACTGAACAAGGAGAGATACAACCTGGAAATGAGGAGGAATTTCCTGACAGTGAGATCAATCAACCGATGGAAGAGAAGTTGCCTTCAGAAGTTGTGGGAGCTTCATCACTGGAGGCTTTCAAGAAGAGACTGGACTGCCATCTGTCAGAAATGGTGTAGGGTCTCCTGGTTAGGCGGGGGGTTGGACTAGATGATCTATAAGGTCCCTTCCAACTCATCTAATCTAATCTAATCTAATCTAATCTAATCTAATCTAATCTAATCTAATCTAATCTAATCTAATCTAATCTAATCTAATCTAATCTAATCTAATCTAATCTAATCTAACATAGCTTTCTTTCAATGTATTATGACCACCTGTTTTGTCATCGTATTTCAACTCAGCGTTTTTTTCCACCTCACAAACAGTGAAAAAGCTGCAAAGAGCAGCAGTTTATTTTAATCATACTAGATTCTGTGCTGAAAGAGCCCCCCACCCCACCCCACCCCCACTCCCCGCCTTGGTCCAGCTAATATTTAGGTGCTCTCATCCAAGTTGTATTTTCCTTGCCAACTCTTTGCCCTTGCTGGTGGTGAGACAGGTGGAAGTTCTTAATCGTTTAATTCATTAGCTGGCCATTCCCAAGAGATTCTGCAAAGAGATTAAACCTGTATATCTCCACTTGCTACACAAACAACAGTTGGCTGCTGGACTGGCAGAGCTTTTAAAGGCCAGTAAATCTCCTTCCCTACGTCAGCCTAAGAGTTAGTGTGAAGGAGCTAACACAAATCTCCCTTTTTGGAAATACCTGGTATTCAAGGATGTATTGCTGGACTTTTGTGTTGCCTGAGACTCTCCAATGGCTTATATTTTGGCTCTACATGGGGCTGCCCTTGAAAAGCACCCAGAAGCTCCAGTGGGTGCAAAATGCAGCAGCCCGCATGATTTCGTGCAGACCTCGGTGTGCACATGTGTCACCTCTCTTGCAGGAGCTGCACAGGTTGCCAATTTGCTTCCAGGTGCAATTCAAGGTGCTGTTTGTCATCTTTAAAGCCCTTCAGGCAGGGCTGGTATTCACTTACTTTCCCTACTGGTTCGCAAATGTGATCCTGCTTGCATCCACACGTGTTCCCAGCCTCAAAAATCTGCCTAAATAGGATGGCATAGAGCTGGGGCGGGTGGGCAGGCGCACCCGTGAATTCCGCTACTGGTTTGGGTGAACAGGTGTGAACCGGCTCAATACCACCTCTGCCTTCATGGCTTGGGACCAGGTTATCTGAGGGACCGTCTCTTGCCAGTCACATCTACCTGCCTCACCAGAGCAGGGAGGCAGGGAATGTTGAAGTGTGAATCAGCCTCATTTCCCCCACTGGGGAAACTGTAATTTATTAGAGGTGAATGGATCTTGTTTTCCATGGTATATACTCTCAAAGAAAGAAAACCCGAAGTATATATTCTAAGAAAACATTTTATTACAAAAGTAAAAAAAACAAGATAACTACATTTTACCGGCAGTCTTATCTCATAGACGGACAAAGGAAGAAGTAAATCAGGAAGTTAGAAAAAGAAAGAATGTAGACATGCGCAGTAGCTTCAATAAATCATAAGACAGTCTTATCTGTGTAGATAGTTCTCTGGCAAGCTACCATAATGTTCAGAATGGAAGCTCAACTGGCAAATACAAATAACGCAGTGACAGGGAATACTGAGGGTCCATCCGCTAGGGAGATACACCTGGTGAGACCCAAAAGAAGTGCCTCTTCCATGGTGGCTCCCTCTCTCTGGGACATCATCCCTCCAGAAATTAGACTGCCCCCCCCCCCCCATTCTGACACTCTTCCAGAAGGCGCTGAAGACCTGGTTCTGCCAGTGGGCCTGGAGAACCCAGAGTGGGAGGGAGCTTATTAAATGGCTCGTATGAGTGTGTGTTATTGCCATGTTGAGTGGGTGGGGGTTAGGGTTAGGGTGACAGACTGTGGTGTCAGATTGCCATGAACTGTGGGGAGGAGGAAGGAAGGAAGGAAAGGAAAGGAAGGGAAGGGAAGGGAAGGGAAGGGAAGGGAAGGGAAGGGAAGGGAAGGGAAGGAAGGAAGGAAGGAAGGAAGGAAGGAAGGAAGGAAGGAAGGAAGGAAGGAAGGAAGGAAGGAAGGAAGGGGCGAATGCGAAAGTAAGTGCTGCATCTCCTTAAGATGCTCCTTAAGGAACCGACAATGTTTGGGTGTTATTCCCACCACCCTTGCATTCCAGTTTAGATTAACAGAGTTGGAAGGGGCCTTGTAGGTCATCTAGTCCAACCCCCCACCCAAGCAGGAGACCCTATACCACTCCTGACCGATGGCAGTCCAGTCGCTTCTTGAAACTCTCCAGTGATGAAGCTCCCACAACTTCTGAAGGCAACTTCTGTTCCATGGGTTGACTGCTTTCATTGTCAGAAAATTCCTCCTTATTTCCAGGTTGAATCTCTCCTTGGTCAGTTTCTATCCATTATTCCTTGTCTGGCCTTCAGGTGCTTTGGAAAATAGCTTGACCCCCTCCTCTCTGTGGCAGCCCCTCAAATATTGGACGATGCTCTCCTGTCTCCCCTGGTCCTTCTCTTCACTAGACTTAGCCATGCCCAGTTCCTGCAATTGTCCATCGTATGCTTTAACCTCCAGTCCCCTCATCATCCCGGTAGTTCCACCCCCTTCTTTTCCTTTGTCAAGTGGCAAGCGGCAAGTGGTGAAAGTGTGAGTCAGTCTTGACAGGGGTGAAATGCTCCTGGTTTGGACCAGATCGCCCAATCTGGTAGCGATTGAGACGGGTGGTTCGGAAAACCGATAGCAAAAATCCCTGCACCCCTACCTCCCACGCCCAGCTAAGCCGCAAGATCATCAGAGGCTTTTTTTTTTACTTTTAAAAGAATTTTTTCTATGTCTTCCAATGGAAAAAAATGCTTTTAAAAGTAAAAAAAAAGCCTCTGATGATCGTGCAGCTCAGCTGGGATCGTCAGAGGCTTTTCAAATCATTTTTTTCTGCAACCTCTTGGCCAAAGAGGTGGTAAAAAAAAATGCTTTGAAAAGTCTCTGATGATCCCAGCTGAGTTGCCTGATCGTCAGAGGCTTTTCAACGCATTAGAAAAAATGCTTTGAAAAGTTTTTTTAAAAAACAAGTTGGCCATGCCCATCCAGTCACATTACCCCCCCACCAAACCACGTCCACAGAACCGGTAGTAACAAATTTTACATTTCACCCCTGGTCTTGACATCCATTCTACTCTCCTCTATTCTACTCAGACCCCACTTGGGCTCCTGGGTCCAATTTGGGCATCACCGTTCGAGAAAGATAGTGACAAAATCAAGCAACATTGGTGGTTACCAAGATGGTGTTGAGTCTAACCAAGTAACTAACTCTACAAAAATGGTTAAACAAATGAATACACATTCCAGATACTATTTGCCCTAATTTACTCCCAAGTAGTATGCCGCAGGACATATTCCAATTGAATGGAAACAAAACCACCCAATCTTCAGAACTGCCACACACCTTATGCTGCATATTTATTATGCCGCTCTTTGTTACCACTGAAACGGAATTGATTTTTTTACATCATTAATATTGGTAAATGTTTATGAATACTAATGAAAATATAGCCCAGTATGAGGGGAAAGGGGGCTAATGTTACCACCAGCAGGAATATAAAAACAATGGAGAAGATTTTCAGATGAAGAAGATGGACTTGGGTTATAAGGTAAGGTGATACGCATAATTTTGGGGAATTAAGTCCTACTTTCCTTGGATATGTAGCTCTGGCGTAGGATGAGGATGAAGATTCGTTCTTCTCATCCAAGAAGCTTCTTCAGCTCTGACAGGACAGTGGGGAAAGGAAGGCGCCTTGGATATAATCGCAAAACAACTGGAGCTCCACTTGAACACCATTGGAACTGGCATTGACAAATTGCCATCAGTCAGTCAAAGAAGGAGAGAGAGAGAGAGAGAGAGAGAGGGAGAGAGAGAACAAAAGAGAGAGAAAGAGAGGGAGAAAACAAGAGAGAGAGAGAACAAGAGAGAGAACAAGTGAGAGAGAGAGAAAGAGAGAGAAAGAAAGAGAAAGAACTAGATGGAGAGGAAAAAAGAGAGAGAACAAGAGAAAAAGAGGGAGAGAGGGAGGAGGGAGAGAGAGAGGAAGAGAGAACAAGAGAGAGAGAAAGAGAATGAGAGAGGGGGAGAGAGAGAATGAGAGAGAGAAAGAGAGAGAGGGAGAGGGAGAGAGAACAAGAGAGAGAGAGAATGAGGGGGAGAGAGAATGAGAGAGAGAAAGAGAGAGGGAGGGAGAGAGGGAGAGAGAGAACAAGTGAGAGAGAGAGAAAGAAAGAGAGAATGAGAAAAAGAGAACAAGAGAAAGAAAACAAGAGAGAGGAAGAGAGAGAAAGAGAGAGAGAGAACAAGATGGAGAGAAAAAAGAGAGAACAAGAGAAAGAGAAAGAGAGGGAGGGAGGGAGATAGAGAGGTGAGAGAGAGAGAGAGAGAGAGAGAGAGAGAGAGAGAGAGAGAGAGAGAGAGAGAGAGAGAGAATACACTTTGTCATTAAATAACCTCAGGAATCCAGGTAATTTTTATTAATATTGTCTTCATCTTTGAAATACATTTTGAAAGCAAACTTATATTGCACTTGCTTTCTATCTGTCTGTAGGAAGTTAAAACCCACCCCACTCCTAGAAAATGAAATATGTTAAGAAATATTAAAAGGGAGGCAGAAACTCAGCCCCTGCCCTTTGTTAAAGGGCCATTAAGGCCTGGGGCAGTCCATTCTACATAACAAAGATCTACCTCCTTCAGACAGAGACATTTAATTGCCCTTCATTGCATCACCCAGCAAGATTCAACCAAACTTAACACAAAGACAACCTAAAAAGCTAGCTATGACCTCTGACAGCAACCAATCAGGATACTTTTCCTGTGCCCCAGGAAATTCAAAGCCAGAGAGGGTATAAAACCAAGGCGCTCTCAGCATCTCTCAGTATAAGAGTTGTGGTGGCGCAGTGGTTAGAGTGCAGTACTGCAGGCTACTTTTGTTGACTGCCGACTGCCTGCAATTTGGCAGTTCAATCCTAACCAGTTCAAGGTTGACTCAGCCTTCCATCCTTCCGAGGTGGGTAAAATGAGGACCCAGATTGTTGGGGCAATAGGCTGACTCTGGAAACTGCTTAGAGAGGGCTGGAAAGCACTGTGAAGCGGTATATAAGTCTAAGTGCTATTGCTCCTTCCTTCCTTCCTTCCTTCCTTCCTTCCTTCCTTCCTTCCTTCCTTCCTTCCTTCCTTCCTTCCTTCCTTCCTTCCTTCCTTCCTTCCTTCCTTCCTTCCTTCCTTCCTTCCTTCCTCTATCCCCTGCTAGCACTTCAATCCTGACTGGCTCAAGGTTGACTCAGCCTTCCCTCCTTCCGAGGTGGGTAAGATGAGGACCCAGATTGTTGGGGGTGAGATGCTGATTCTGGAAACTGCTTAGAGAGGGCTGGAAAGCACTGTGAAGCGGTATACAAGTCTAAGGGCTATTGCTATTGCTATCTCTTCCCTTTTTTCATCCAAGATCTCCAAGCCATGTGATCCTGTTCATCCATAAACCTTCTTTCCAAGCAACTTCCATGAATCCAGTGTCTTTTTTCCTCACTTGGAACTGAACCAGATGGACATTTTTTCTAACATGTCTAAGGGAATTCTGTTCATGGAAGAAAGCCAGCCAGCCAGATTCCTGCTTATATTCAGACTGTTTTGTTAAACAAAGGAGTGACATTTTACAAATTAAATCTGCTTCTCAATTTAAGGCTTTCTTGCGGTTTCCTAACCACAAAATTTCCTGTAAGCTTCTTATGGACATGATTTGTTTGAAATGAAGTTGTTAAATCACTTCATGGAAACAGGCAGAGGGCAGGCGCTAATTTGGGAGAAGAAAGGCAAGGAGGTTAATTGTTGGGCTATATATCATTACCAGCTGAAAGCATTTCCCTTTCCTTCTTTTCTTTCTTTCTTTTTTCTTTTTACTAAATTAAGATGTTAGTGATGTCAAAATAGCATGTTGTGCATCTGTGTGACAGGAGAATGTTCCCAGATTAAATGAAATAACCTAGTTTAAATTGACACAAGCTTTATCAAGGAAGTGACATGTGGAGTGCAGATCTTTTAACTGAAATCAGATAACGGCATTATTGAAATGAAAACCCACATGAAGGATAGCCCTACGTGACTATTGAAAAGATGGATATCCGGATTCTTTTATTGAAGAAATGTTAAGTTTATTGCAGAATTAACAACTCTGGCATGTTGGGAGAAATAGCCATTCGGTTAAAGCTGGGAGGAAGACACTGAAAAGATGGCAGCTGACTGGAAAGATGGTTTAATGATAAAGCAGCACCACATGGGTCCTGGGCATCTGCCCACATGGAGTTGAGAGTGGGTGGCTTTTATATCTTATCTTGGGCTTTGCACTTGAGCTTCCTGTTCCTGTGCAAGAACATGTCTTCTATTGTCTATTGTATGGGTCATAGCTGACTTTGTAGGTCGTCTGAGCCAAACCTACAGAACCAGTAGTAAAAAAAATTGGATTTCACCACTGATTCAGTAGGTTCTGACCAGTTCTGGAGAATGGGTAGCAGAAATTTTGAGTAGTTCGGAGAACTGGCAGATACCACCTCTGGCTGGCCCCAGAGTGTGGTCGGAATAGAGATGTTGCAAAATCCTTCCCATAGGAGTGGGGTAGGAATGGGGATTTTGCAGTATTCTCCCCCTGCCATGCCCACCAAGCCATGCCCACAGAACCGGTAGTAAAAAAAATTGGATTTCATCACTGGTTTAAAGCGGTTGTCATGCGCGTATTATTGCAATTAAAACAGAAAAATGTCATTTTCAGGTGAAACATTACTACGCACAACTTTATATGCAATACCTGAGTCTGACCGCAAGCGACGCAGTCCTAAGTTATCCAAGCCAAGAATTTCGAGTCTAATAGCATAGGGAATTCTATTGTGTACAGAAGAATGCAAAACTTTTCTCGTAAAGTACTTCTGAACCCGCTCGATTGTACTAATGTCAGATATATGTAGGGTTTCCAAACAGTTGAACAATACTCTACGATTGGTCTAGATCTCGTCATATAAATCAGGGATGGGTTCTACTTACCTTTACTACTGGTTCACATCGCTCCTGCCCGCCCGCACTCACTGTGCGTGCTCTTCTGCGCATGCGCAGAAGCTTCAACTATGATGACGTCTGGGTCAGTGGGTGGAGCCTCCTTCCAATTTTACTATCAGTTCTTGCGAATTGGTCCGAACCGGGGACAACCCTCCACTGATATACATATGGTGAGTTCACGGAGAAAATATAGAGACAGGGCAGAAATCTATTCTCTCAAAGCGTCCTGCCCTGTATCATAGCAGGAGCAAACAAATAGTAGTGCTTGAAAAACCAGAGCAGCCAAAGGCACTCATTCAGCAACCAAGACTGAAGGGACATCGATTAAATCGGAAAAAGAAGAAATTACAACCCAACTCTGGCAAAGAAACTGGCAATTAAGGAGTTCCATGGCAACGTAAAATTTGACATTTTGTTTTGTTTTTAAGGATTAAGCGACTTATTTCACTTCACCATTATCTTTCTTAAGAAACATTAGCTATTATTAATTTAATGAAATTAGGTAAAAAGGTGGTTTTGGTTACCACCTTTAGAGCGCTCCATGGCATCGGACCGGGGTATTTATGAGACCGCCTTCAGCTACCAACAGCTTCTCACCGACCAGTACGCTCCCATAGAGAGGGGCTTCTCAGGGTGCCGTCGGCCAAGCAATGTCGGCTGGCGACCCCCAGGGGGAGAGCCTTCTCTGTGGGGGCACCTACCATCTGGAACGAGCTCCCTTTGGAGATACGGAGGATCCCGGACCTGCGCATGTTTCGACGTGCCCTCAAAACATTTTTATTTCAGCAGGCTGGCCTGGCCTAACTCTCCTTTTTAAACTTTCAAAGTGCTAATTTGTTGGGAAATTGGGTGTTTTAAATTGTTTCGGCCAAAATATTTAATAATTTTAATGGGTTTTTAATGTTTGTATTATCTGTTTTTTATCTTGGCTGTTCACCGCCCTGAATCCCTCTGGGAGTAGGGCGATATATAAATGGGATTAATAAATAAATAAATACATAAACAATAGCTATTATTAATTCAATGAAGTTAGGTGAAAATTTACTGACGTTCTCCTTCTTACATTGGAGAGTTATAAAGAAATCTCTTGGTGCATTTTTTTCTCCCTTCTTTAACAATGCGTGTGTGTGTGTGTGTGTGTGTGTGTGTGTGTGTGTGTGTGTGTGTTTCTATTGAAGTACCTGGTCTACCCCAATATGGGAGGGAGCATACTGCTTCCCTTTCACCTTTCAGCTCCAATCCAGGAGCCCTCAAGCAGTCGCATTCACAACAAACAATGCAGTCCATGTAATTCTGAAAGCAAGTAAAGAGTGTTCAAATTATGGCTTGATTTCCTTGTTAAATATGGATGCTAAATGACCTTAGCTTGAAAACGTCGATCTATATTATCTTCAATAGTTCGTCTTGTGTGATCTAGGGCACCAAGCACTAAATAATATTAGATAATTAATAGGTATATTTATCCATTCACATCACATCTAATTATCAAGAGACCAAGTGTAGAAAAGCTTTATTTTTAATTTCCTTCTCAGGTAGCCTTTGTTTAAAGGTAAAGGTTCCCCTCGCACATATGTACCAATCGTTCCTGACTCTAGGGGGTGGTGCTCATCTCCGTTTCAAAGCTGAAGAGCCAGCACTGTCCGAAGATGTCTCCATGGTCATGTGGCTGGCATGACTTAACGCCAAAGGCGCATGGAACGCTGTTCCCAACAAAGGTGGACCCTATTTTTCTACTTACATTTTTTACCTGCTTTCGAACTGCTAGGTTGGCAGATGCTGGGAAAAGTAACGGGAGCTCACCCCATTACAGAGCACTAGGGATTCAAACTTCTGAACTGCTGACCTTTCGCTCGACAAGCTCAGCATCTTAGCCATTGAGCCACCGCATCCCTGATATATATATGTATTTAAATTTGATTTATATGCCGCCCTTCTCCGGAGACTCAGGGTGGCTTACAATGCGTTAAGCAATAGCCTTCATACTTTTGTATATTTATACAAAGTCAGCTTATTGCCCCCACAAACTGGGTCCTCAATTTACCTACCTTAGAAAGGATGGAAGGCTGAGTCAACCTTGAGCCTGGTGAGATTCGAACTTACAGTAATTGCAGACAGCAATTACTGTAAGTTCTTTACAATGCATTAGTCTGCTGAGCTATCCAGGCTCCTTGTTTAGAGATTTGTTTAGAGATGGCAAAATGTCTTAGGATGTCTTCCTTAAACTTCCCCTGACATACTTCTCTGACAAACTCCTATTAGCTCTCTCTAGTAGCTTTCTCCATTCTTTCTCTCTCTCTGTCTCTCTCTCTCTATATATATAAACTGGCTGATTTATATTCCTCTTATAGTCTCAACTTATTCAGCAAGATGTCACCCACAATCAGTATCAGGAGTTTTCAGGTCATATCCTTTGCAATTCAAGAGATAATCTTTTGATCCTTAGAGGTGAGCACACAATTTTTCAAAAGGCATTCTCTTTTTTTGCCTTCTCTCTTCTTGAATTCTCTTAGAATATTCCTGCTTGTTGCCTGAGTTTGTACACTCAATCAACACCAATTATTTTGGTTGGGTAGATGTTTTCCTCCATGAGGGTGGGGTATGTGTGTATGGGGGGGGGGAATGAAAGACCATCATGCAGTCACTTTCTCTCCCAATTCTGTACAGCTGTATCATGACAGCTGTTTCATTGGGACAAGTGCACTCTCCAAATGTTACTATTTCCAATCCCTGAATCAGACATTTGGGAGTGATCCTACCTACTCTGAGATCATGAATGAAGGAGGGAGAGGTTGTGCTCACAGGCCTATGCAGCTAGTCCTCGACTTAGAACAATTCGTTTTTCACACTTAGTGTTACACCATCCCTGTGGTTGTGTGATCAACATTCAAATGCTTGGCAACTGGCAACTGGTTCTCCTGCTTAAGCAGGGGGATGGACTAGAAGACCTCCAAGCTCCCTTCCAGCCCTAGGATTCTATTCTATTCTATTCTATTCTATTCTATTCTATTCTATTCTATTCTATTCTATTCTATTCTATTCTATTCTATTCTATTCCATTCCATTCCATTCCATTCCACTCCACTCCACTCCACTCCACTCTCCACTCTCCACTCCACTCCACTCCATTCCATTCCATTCCATTCTATCCTAATTTCTATTCTATTCTATTCTATTCTATTCTATTCTATTCTATTCTATTCTATTCTATTCTATTCTATTCTATTCTATTCTATACTATTCCATTCCATTCCATTCCATTCCATTCCACTCCACTCCACTCCACTCCACTCCACTCCACTCCACTCTCCACTCCACTCCACTCCACTCCATTCCATTCCATTCTATCCTAATTTCTATTCTATTCTATTCTATTCTATTCTATTCTATTCTATTCTATTCTATTCTATTCTATTCTATTCTATTCCATTCCATTCCATTCCATTCCACTCCACTCCACTCCACTCCACTCCACTCCACTCCACTCTCCACTCCACTCCACTCCACTCCATTCCATTCCATTCTATCCTAATTTCTGTTCTATTCTATTCTATTCTATTCTATTCTATTCTATTCTATTCTATTCTATTCTATTCTATTCTATTCTATTCTATTCTATTCTATTCTATTCCATTCCATTCCATTCCATTCCATTCCATTCCATTCCATCCTATCCTCTCCTATCCTCTCCTAATTTCTATCCTATCCTAATTTCTATTCTATTCTATTCTATTCTATTCTATTCTATTCTATTCTATTCTATTCTATTCTATTCTATTCCATTCCATTCCATTCCACTCCACTCCACTCCACTCCACTCCACTCCACTCCACTCCACTCCATTCTAATTTCTGTTCTGTTCTGTTTTGTTCTCCTCTTCTCTCCTCCTCTCCTTTCCTCTCCTCTCCTCTCCATTCTGTTCTATTCTGTTCTATTCCATTTCATATTTTCTATTCTATTCTATTCTATTCTATTCTATTCTATTCTATTCTATTCTATTCTATTCTATTCTATTCTATTCTATTCTATTCTATTCTATTCTATTCTATTCTATTCGTCCCATTCCAAAATATGGGTATTTCGACCACCTGCCACATCATGAAAGGATGTGTATATACAGTACCCCCAGCCTTTGAAGATATTAGTCACGTTTTGTTTGGCTATGTACAAAGTTAGCACCCAACCCTCTCCTAGAAGAATGAAATGTTTTGGGAAATATTAAAAAGGGCAGAATATTATATTACCGTAAAGGAGAAACCTGCTCTTGGAAAGCAGCCCCCACCTTTCTTAATAGCCCCAGCAGGACTGGGCCAGGCCAAGGCAAAAGACCTTGGGCCCCAAGGTGATGCGATTAAGACATAGCCCTCCAGGACATAATAGGATTAACCCATCTAGCAGTAGAGCTCACTGCATTGCACAATCTCCTAAGAACATTACATCATCCAGCACACTTCAGTCAAACTTGGCTCAGACAAACATGACCCCTACATAGCCCATAAGATTTTGACAACAGCCAATAGAATACATGTGTCAAGGTTCTGACAGATGCCCTAATTAAATCATGAGCGTCGAGCCAAGCTTCAAAAGAAATCTAGTTATTTATTAGGACCTTCATGTCGGCCGGTTCCAAGTGAAGCCAACTCTGACCACACATAATTTACGACCCAGGCATGACTCTATTCCCCCCGCCCCTCCTCCCAGGGTGTGTCATCAGTCACATTTGCCAACAGAGCAATTTTGCGGGTTGTAGAGATCATTCCCCTCCTGCCACTGTGGGTAACCCTGGGAGACAGCCTTGAGAGCATGTTCTTGCACAGGAAGAAGAAGTTCAAGTGCAAAGCCCAAGAGAAGGTCTAAATACCCCTCACTCTCAACCCCAGGTGTTCAGCTGCACTAGAGAACCATGTGCTTGGTGCAGGGGTAAAATGCACTTACCTTCGCTACCGGATCAGAAGTATAACTGCATGCGCAGGCTCGCTACGCTTGCACGCTCCTCCTCTGTGCATGCTCAAAAATGGGACGTGATAACATCCGGGTGGGTGGGCGAAGCCTCTTGCCACCAGCCCTACCAGATCGCGCAAGCTGGATAGATCTGGCTGGATTTCACCACTGGTGAAATCCAGCTTCATCATTAAACCATCTTTCCAATCAGCCTCCATATTTCCAGTGTCTTTCTTCAGGCTTGGAACTGAACCAGATGGATATGCCTCCCAACAACTGTCAACTTTATGCCTCTTTTTAGACTAAGATATTTAACATCCCTGCTTGAATCTGAATCACAGATTGTTCTGTTTCCTCCTGGGCTCTAATCTATATACTGTGAGCAGAACCGCTAAGATCACTTAAGGTTGAGCTAAGAATGAGTTAAAATGAACAGACGTGGTTCAGACGTGATGCATGTTCTCAATGTTGCTTCTTTGTATTTACCACATATGTATTATATTTTCTTTTATCTATTTTACCCCTGGAATTAGATCCCTTATTTTATTCTATTTTTCTTTGATCAGGTCATAAGACAAATCAATGAATAAAATTTTACTATTGTTTACTGGAAGCAGTAGCAATAATAACAATAAGGTAAGGGTTCCCCTGGCATATATGTGCTAATCGTTCCTGACTCTAGGGGGCGGTGCTCATCTCCGTTTCAAAGCCAAAGAGCCAGCACTGTCTGAAGACGTCTCCGTGGTCATGTGGCCGGCATGACTCAATGCCAAAAGCGCACAGAACTCTGTTACCTTCCCACCAAAGGTGGTCCCTATTTTTCTACTTGCATTTTTTACGTGCTTTCGAACTGCTAGGTTGGCAGAAGCTGGGACAAGTCATGGGAGCTCACCCCGTTACGCGGCACTGGGGATTCAAACCACTAAACTGCTGGCCTTCTGATCGAAAAGCTCAGCATCTTAGACTCTGAGCCACCGTGTCACTTATTGTTATTATAATAACAATATAATAAGAGCCTTGGTGGCAAAGCAGACTAAGTACTGTTAAGTACTGTTAAGTAACACCAGCTGCCTGCAATTACTGCAAGTTTGAATCTCACCAGGCTCAAGGTTGACTCAGCCTTCCATCCTTCCAGATTGTGGGGGCAATAAGCTGACTTTGTATAAAAAAAGAACACAGCTTGGGGGGGCCAAAAGCCCTACTAAGCAGCTATATACAAAAGTATGAAGGCTATTGCTTAATGCATTGTAAGCCGCCCTGAGTCTCCGGAGAAGGGCGGCATATAAATCGAAATAATAATAATAATAATAATAATAATAATAATAATAATAATAATAATAATAATAATAATAATAATTCATCTGAACATTCACAACATTCAGAGACAAAGCGACAGAAGCTTGGAAAATCCATGAATATCTGACAATATCTCAGATCTGGTGAGACCAGAGAAACGATGCAATTTTCTTTTCACAGAACATTTTGAAATGCACAATCTTTCCTAATAGGACTTTTGTTATACCCATTTAGCGCCTTTCAAAACTCATTTTGTTAGCCAAACTTCCATCTTTGCTCCAATACCATTTTTGATGTTTGTTTTAGTCCAAATAGCCCAGAATAGACCATCAGAGCAGAGTTCATCACGCTGCTTTGATTCTCTAAACAATTTTTTAATTGGTTTCATGAGGACTAGGGTTAGTTTGGCTCCATTGTTTGACCTGAGGAGATGGAGGAAGCTGGGATGGGTTGGATCCAGGTGGCAGTTATTAACACACATGTCTATTTGATTGAGAAAAAACAAAAAGAGGAAAATAGACCAGCTGGGGAAGTGCAGGACCAGTGAACATAACACTCATTTGAAGCCTAAAATGCATCCCTCACAGACTTTGCAAAGTTGGTACAAGTTAGTGTCGGCTATTTTCATTCAGAACTACCAGGAATTTCATTGAATGTTTTTGTCCCTCTCTCCTTGCCCTGCTGCAGCTTGAGATGATGACATGTCTGATCTCAAAACACCAGGATGGGGCCTAACTACTTGGTGACAAAAAGGAGTCAGCTGCTCCATCAGAGGGATGATAAATGGTCCTCCTGTCACTTATAAAGATTCAGTTGGATCTTGACAGACTTGAACCCTGGCCCCTATCCAGTGGTGGGTTTCAAACTTTTTTACTACTGGTTCTGTGGCTTAGTGGATGTGGCAGGGGAAGGTTACTGCAAAATCCCCATTTCCTCCAGCTGGGACTTGGGAGGCAGAGAATAGACAGGGGTGGGGCCAGTCAGAATTTTTACTACCGGTTCTCCGAAGTAGTCAAAATTTCCACCACCGGTTCTCCAGAACTGGTCAGAACCTGAACCAGAACTATCTCTGGCCCTAACTAACAAAATGAAATTCAATGTAGAGAAAACTAAAGTCTTACACTTAGGCAAGAAAAGCCAAAAGTACACATATCGACTAGGTGAAGCTTAATACAATAAGTGTGAGAGGGATCTTGGTGTCTTAATGGACAATCAATTAAATATGAGCCAATAGTGTGTGGTGGCAGCCAAAAAAGCCAATGCAATTCTAAGTTGCATTAACAGAGGGATACAATCAAGATCAGGGAAGGTACTAATACCACCTTATAAAGCCGTAGTAAGACCACACCTAGAATCCTGCAGCCAGTTTTGGTCCCCACACTATAAAAAAGAGATTGAGACTCTAGGAAAAAGTGCAGAGAAGAGCAAACAGGATGATGAGGGGACTGGAGGCTAAAACAGACGATGAACGGTTGCAGGAACTGGGCCTGGCTGCTCTAGTGAAGAGAAGAACCAGGGGAGACAGGATAGCAGTCTTCCTATATTTAAGGGGCTGCCACAGAGACAAAAGGGTCAAGTATTTTCCAAAGCACCCGAAGGCCAGACAAAGAATAATGGATGGAAACTGACCAAGGAGAGATTCAACCTGGAAACAAGGAGAAATTTTCTGACACTGAGAACACTCAACCGATGGAACAGAAGTTGCCTTCAGAAGTTGTGGGAGCTTCATCACTGGAGGCTTTCAAGAAGAGACTGGACTGGCATCTGTCAAAAATGGTGTAGAGTCTGCTTGGGTGGGGGGTTGGACTAGATGACCTACAAGGTCCCTTCCAACTCCGTTAAACTGTTACATCTGTTAACGCCTATTTATACCTCAAACTCTCAAAGCAAAGAGCAAGCCAGTGGAGGAAAGTGAGGGCACTCCTCTTCAGAGAATCTTCTGCTCATTAGTGCATTTAGTGAGCGGGGTGGGGGCAGTGTGGTGACTCAGTGGTTAAAATGCTGAGCTTGTCGGCTGGTAAGTCGGCAGCCCGGGTTCGAGACGCGAGCACCATGCGACAAGCTTACTTGCCCCAGCTCCTGCCAACCAAGCAGTTCGAAACAATGCGAATGTGAGTAGATAAATAGGTACCACTTAGGTGGGAAGGGGGCATTCCGTGATGTCGTGCTGATCACATGACCATGGAAATGTTTTTGGACAACCAATATACCCAACATACATAAAACAATTCCTGCAACTGTTCTTCATACTGTATGTTTTGGCCTCCAGCCCCCTAATCATCTTGAATAGAATAGAATAACAGGGTTGGAAGGGACCTTGGAGGTCTTCTAGTCCAACCTCCTGCCCAGGCAGGAAACCCTACACCACATCAGACAGATGATTATCCAACCTCTTCTTAAAAAATTCCAGTGTTGGAGCATTCACAACTTCTGGAGGCAAGTTGTTCCACTGATTATTTGTCCTCACTGTCAGGAAATTTCTCCTTAGTTCTAAGTTGCTTCTCTCCTTGATTAGTTTCCACCCATTGCTTCTTGTCCTGCCTTCAGGTGCTTTGGAGAAGAGCTTGACTCCCTCTTCTTTGGGGCAGCCCCCGAGATATTGGAAGACTGCTATCCCGTCTCCACTGGTCCTTCTTTTCATCAGACTAGCCATGCCCAGTTCCTGCAACCGTTCTTCATATGTTTTAGCCTCCAGTCCCCCAATCCTCTTGGTTGCTCTTCTTTGTACGTTTCCAGAGTCTCAACATCTTTTTAATATTGTGGTGACCAAAACTGGATATATATTCCAAGTATGACCATACTAACACTTTGTAAAGTGGTAGTAAGACTTCACGTGATCTTGATTCTGTCCCTCTATTAATGCAGCCTCGGAAAGGGCGTGTGAATGAAGTGCCTTTTAGTGCCAGTGCAGATGGCAATTGCAGCTGTACTCTGCCATTAAATCACAGGCGTAATGGAAAAGTGGGGAGGACACCACATGAATTGAGTTTAATACCAAAATAAATACCCGGAGGGCTTGCTGTCTTGATTGGATTTTTCATTTCCCTCTGTAATCCAGTTACAAAAGCCCCATCTCTTGTCTCTTTGGGACCTCAGCAGCACAGCAGAAACAAAGCACTCAGGATGGATCAGAACCACATTCTGGTGAGTTCACACAACTTGTTCAGCCAGTGATCTTGTCACTTTGTTTGCACATGTGGAATTCAGTTACTGTATTTTTTGGAGTATAAGTCTCTCCAGACTATAAGACTTTTTTTGGTGATGAAAACTTTTTTTGGTGATGAAAACAAGAAAAAGAAATCTTCCTCTGCCTCCCAGCAATTTTGCCTCGTTGCAGCAAACAGCAAACAGCCCGCTTTACTTTCATTTTCGGTTTCAGCATAGCTTGATTAGTACAAGGAAAAAAAACCCCTGCTCCTAGCAATTTACATCCTTGCAGCAAGCAGCAGAGCCCTGTGCAAAACAGCTGAGAGTCGGGAGGCAATCAATCAACTTGTGCTAATTAGGCTGTGCTGAAGCTGAAACGGGCTGTTTCCTCTTGCTGCTTGCTGCAAGGAGGTAAATTGCTGGGAGGCAGAGGCCAAAGGGTGGGGGCCAGTGGGTGGGCGGGGCTACATTGGGTGTATAAGATGCACCTAAATTTTCACCCCCTTTTAGGGGGGAAAAGGTATGTCTTATACTCTGCAATATACGGTAGTTTTAAGTAGTTGAATTTTAACGGTATTCTACACCACTCAGACCAGAGTGGCGTAGAATACCGTTAAAATTCAACTACTTTTGAGGAATTCATGGTTCTGGGCATTGGGCCCACTAAGGAAATAAATTAATTTAATTAGCAGGTTAAATCTGTTGTGGGAACCCACATCCAGGGCTGCGTGTTCACACAATGTATTTAACCAGGTTAGTGAAAGTGCGAGCAACTGTCTACTCCGGCTGTTAACTTGGCTGGTGTTAATTTTATTCATTTGTGTATGTGTGCAAACATCATTCCTAGGACCAGACAAGTAGCTATTTTCCAGCAGGTGATATTTCAAGTTTGCATCTGTGATTCTCAACCTGTCAGGCCAAACATGAAGAATGGCACACGGCTATTCTTCCAAACTTGGAATCTTTATTGTTTATTCTTTCACACCTATTGCTGGGTGGCTCTGGCCATGGTGGGTGTGGCTTAGTCAGCCTCCTGCACCACAGTGGTGTGTGTGTGTGTGTGTGTGTGTGTGTGTGTTTTGCCCTCCCCAGGCTCCAGAGGCTTTTCTTGAGCCTCCAAGAGGGTGAAAACGGCCTCCCCAGGCTCCGGAGGCCCTCTGGAGGCTGGAAACGGGCCATTTCTGGCCTTCCCAAACTTCCGGTAGGCCCGTTTTTCGCCCTCCCCGAGCCTCCGTGTGCGCCCTGCACCTACCTGCATCCAAAATGGGCCGTGTGCGGACTCCTGGAAGGAGCGGGGTGGGGTGGACGGGGCCAGCCAGTAGTGGGATTTGGGGGTTCTCTGAACTGCATAGAATCTTAGCTAGAGGTTCTCCGAAACTGCCCTTCTAGATGTGATTTCAAGGGGTGAACTTTCACAGAAGGCAAGAGTTAGTGCTATTTGGCCTTTTCTGCAAGGAGTGGGAAACTAAATATTGTTGCAATATAGTAATCCATAGTGGTGTGGTGGCCTAGAGGTGGAGCTCTCGCCTCACAATCAGGAGGCTGTGAGTTCGATGCTAGGTAGAGGCAGATATTTCTCTCTCTGGGCACAATGAAAATATATCTGCTGAACATAACTCCGCATTGGCAGCAGGAAGGGCATCCGGCCAGTAAACACTCAGCTCCATTCAGTTGTCCAGGCTGTGCCCCGCAAGGGATTATGGGGTTGTTAAAAGAAGATGAAGATCGTAATCCATTTTCAACTAGGGGGATAATATCAATGGTGAAATTCAACTTTTTTTACTACCGGTTCTTGTGGGCGTGGCTTGGTGGGCGTGGCAGGGGAAGGATACTGCAAAATCTCCATTCCCTCCCCACTCCAGGGGGAAGGATAATGCAAAATCTCCATTCCCACTCCACTCTGGGGCCAGCCAGAGGTGGTATTTGCCGGTTCTCTGAACTACTCAAAATTTCCGCTACTGGTTCTCCAGAACCTGTCAGAACCTGCTGGATTTCACCCCTGGATAATATGTTTATATGTTTTCTTAATGCACTTTTTAAAATGTCTTGGTTTTTTTGTGGGTTTTTTTTTAAATTGAAGTTTGAATTTGTATCTATATTTTGTATTTAACTTTTTAATAAAATAAAATAGAATTTTAAAAAAAGATTTAGTGCTGTTTAATGGCATCATTTCACATGTTTAGCAACAGGCCATTAAATGTAGATAAATCAGATTATGCTCATCTATATAGGAACTGACTTCACATGCTAGTAAATCCTTGGGGGAAATTGTGAATATAAAGCATCTTTGGAATTCCAATAAATTTCTCAGCTAGACGGAGGAAAAGAAGTCCAGGTGAAGCAAGAACTGGGCATCATCAGTGGGCTTTTGAAATTCTGTGGGCAAAAATTGGTTAGATGATTGCTTTGATATCCAAAGAAAAAGACCCCCCCCTCCAAAAAAATATCCAACCATTTTTCAAGGCACAGCAACCCTGCAGGAGTTCAGTCCAGATCCTTATGACCAAATGAAAATGCAGGAAGTTAGGGAAAGAGGCAGAAATATGTAGATCTGGATTCCCTGTTCCAGATCTGGTCCAGAAATTAGAGAAGGATGCAGAAAGATGCTGATCTGGTTTCAGAAATTAGGGGAAGATGCGGAAAAATGCTGATCTGGTTCCAGATCAGTTCCAGAAGTTAGGGAAAGAGGCAGAAAGATGCCGATCTGGATTCCTTGTTCCAGATCGGTTCCAGGAGTGGATTCAGAGCAGGGGTGAAATGTAAAATGTGTTACTACGGGTTCTGTGGGCGAGGCTTGGTGGTGATGGTAATGTGACTGGGTGGGCGTGGCCAACTTTTTTTTTTAACTTTTCAAAGCATTTTTTCTAATGCTTTGAAAAGTCTCTCTGCTGAACAGGCAACTCAGCTGGGATCCTCAGAGACTTTTCAAAACATTTTTTTACCACCTCTTCAGCCAAGAGGTTGCATAAAAAAATGCTTTGAAAAGCCTCTGACGATCCCAGCTGAGCTGCGGGATCATCAGAGGCTTTTTTTAAAAAAAAACTTTTAAAAGCATTTTTTCATGGGAAAAGGTTGTAGAAAAAAATGCTTTTAAAAGTAAAAAAAAAAAAAACCTCTGATGATTGTGGGGTTCAGCTAGGCATTGGGGGGGGGGGCAGGGATTTTTGCTACCGGTTCTCCAAACCATTGCTACCGGTTGTCCGAACCGGGAGCATTTCACCCCTGATTCAGAGGGATTCCCTGGTCCACACCTCGCCCCTCGTTTTGCAGCCTTTTCAAGAAGTTTCCACTTCTGCGGAACTGAAAGGCTATGGAAGGTCCTGCAGAGGCTTTAAGCAAGAGTGCCCTCTAATGGGGAAATGGAGCTACTACGGATCTTTAGGACAACCTCCCCCCCTCAGCCCCCCAATTCCCTCCCCCTAAAGAAAGCAGCTTATCTTTGCAAGGCTGCTGGCTTCCCGGAGCTCCTTCCAAAGCGGGGCAGAAACGCCCAAAGAAGCGCAGCAGACTGGCGGTCTCTCTCGTCGCTTCTCCCGGGAAAGGAATTCCAGAAGAAAATTCTCTTCCACCAGACATGCAAGCGGATTATTGCTCGCGTGATAATCTCCTCCTTTGCTCCGCCTCTCGCCAGCTGAGCAAAACTTGCTTTCAGAAGGGCAAGTCCAGCTTCTTGCTGGCGTCTCCCAGAGATGGTCGGGGTTTAAGGCAGGCTGGCACAGAGGAAGCCGGGCAGGAGAGCCCAGGTTATACCAGGGATGCCGGCTGGGTGACTTTGAATCTCTCTCTCTCTCTGCCTTTGTCTCTCTCTGTCCCTCCCTCCCTCTCTTTCTCTCCACCCTCTCTCTGTCTCTTTCCCTCTCTCTTCTCTCCTTCTGTCTCTGTCTCCCTCTCTTTCTCTCTCTCCCTCTCTCTCTGTCTCCTTCCCTCTCTCTCCTGCTCTCTTTCTCTTTCCCTCCCTCCCTCTTTCTCTCCCTCCCTTTCTCTCTGTCTCCCTCCCTCTTTCTCTCTCCCCCCTCTCTCTCCCTCCCCCTCTCTCTGTCTCCTTCCCTCTCCCTCTATGCCACTTTCTCTTTCTCCCCCTTTCTCTGTCTCCCTCCCTCTCTCCCTCCCTCCCTCTTTCTTTTTCTTTCTCTCTCTGTCTCCTTCCTCTCTCTCCCTCTTTCTCTGTCTCTCTCCTTCCCTCTCTCCCCCCTCCCTCCCTTTCTTTCTCTCTTTCTCTCTGTTTCCTTCCTCTCTCTCCTTCTCTCTTTCTCTCTCTCCCTCCCTCTCTTTCTCTGTCTCCTTCCTTCTCTCTTCCTCCCTCACTCTGTGTGTGTCTTTCTCCCTCCCTCCCTCTGTCTCTCTCTTGTCTACCTCACAGGGCTGCTGTTTTGGAGAAAATGTGCAGAATATGCATCTAAATATATCAACGCTCTTATTTAGACTGCTAAACAAGATCAGGCATACTCTTCAATATCTCTGGATCTTGCAGATAAGTCTCTTGAAGAGACTTCCGTTTGCTATGTGACACTCTGAGCCCATAGCAACCCAGAGCATGTTCCTGTCTATCAAGAAAAATCTGGTGAGATGTCATACATGTGTCTCCCTTCAAAAGCTGTGTCTCCCATTGCTGTAATGTTTGTGCACTGCGCCTTACTGCACTGGTGAGATCACACTTGGTCACCACGATACAAAAAAGACACTGAGAGTCTAGAAAGAGTGGAGAGAAGAGCAAGAAAGTTGATTAGGGGACTGAAGGATAAAACATAAGAACGGTTGCAGGAACTGGGTAGGTCTAGTCTAAAAAAGAGAAGGACTAGAGGTGACATGGGAGGAGGCTTCCAATATTTGAGCGGCTACCACAAAGAAGGTCATCCTATTCTCCAAAGCACAGGCAGAACAAGAAACAATGGATGGAAACTAAACAAGGAAAGAAGCAACCTAGAACTAAGGAGAATTTTTCTAACAGTGAGAACAATTAACCAATGGAGCAGAAGTTGCCTTCAGAAGTTGTGAGTACTTCATCACTGGAGATGTTTAAGAAGAGACCGGACATCCGTTTGTCGGAAATGGTATAGGGTTTTCTGTCTGAGCAAGGGATTGGACGAGAAGGTCCTCCAAGGTCCTTCACTGTTCTATTCTGTTCTGTTCTGTTCTGTTCTGTTCTGTTCTGTTCTGTTCTGTTCTGTTCTGTTCTGTTCCGTTCCGTTCCGTTCCGTTCCGTTCCATTCCATTCCATTCCATTCCATTCCGTTCCATATTTTCTATTCTATTCTATTCTATTCTATTCTATTCTATTCTATTCTATTCTATTCTATTCTATTCTATTCTATTCTATTCTATTCTATTCTATTCCATTCCATTCCATTCCATTCCATTCTATTCTATTCTATTCTATTCTATTCCATTCCATTCCATTCCATTCCATTCCATTCCATTCCATTCCATATTTTCTATTCTATTCTATTCTATTCTATTCTATTCTATTCTATTCTATTCTATTCTATTCTATTCTATTCTATTCTATTCTATTCTATTCTATTCTATTCTATTCTATTCTATTCTATTCTATTCCTTCCCCATCCCCATTTCCCAATTTTCCCCACCCAAAGCCGGTTGAGATTGTTTTATCCGTTCTCAGTTCAAACGTAATCAACAATTGCAACAGTCTCTTAGGAAAACACAGACACCGAGAGACCAAATTTCAAGGCTCATTGTGTTATTTTCATCGCCAATTTGTGCCTGAAAGCTTGACTAAAACAAACCCCCATTCCTGCCCATTCTCCTTTCTTCCAACAATATCGATGCAGAACGCATCTCGAAGCTCCCTGGCCTTTCCTCTAAAGCGTTCTTCCCAGGCACAAGAGCTTCCAGTAGCATCATTTGGAAGGTCAAAATAAGCCAGAAAGCAACAATCACAATTCAAGCCCTGTCCCTTTTGTCCCTCCCTCGTTCGTTCACTGCTAACAAGTTTGGTATTTAGATGGATGGGCGGTGACCTTTTCCTTCAGATCATCCTCAGTGGTGCAAAACAGCGTGCAACTCCTCCGGAACTCTGCACCGAGCGATATTTGACATCATCCAAGCTAAGAGGAAGAAAGCAGGGGTGAAATCCAACAGGTTCTGACAGGTTCTGAAGAACCGGTAGTGGAAATTTTGAGCAGTTCGGAGAATTGGCAAATACAGAGTGGGGAGGGAATGGAGATTTTGCAGTATCCTTCTCCCCAGGAGTGGGGTGGGAATGGAGATTTTGCAGTATCCTTCCCCCTGGAATGGGGATTTTGCAGTATCCTCCCCCCAGGAGTGGGGAGGGAATGGGGATTTTGCAGTATCCTTCCCCCTGGAATGGGGTGGGAATGGAGATTTTGCAGTATCCTTCCCCTAGAGTGGGGTGGGAATGGAGATTTTGCAGTATCCTTCCCCCTGGAATGGGGTGGGAATGGAGATTTTGCAGTATCCTTCCCCCAGGAGTGGGGAGGGAATGGAGATTTTGCAGTATCCTTCCCCCAGGAGTGGGGAGGGAATGGGGATTTTGCAGTATCCTTCCCCCTGGAATGGGGTGGGAATGGAGATTTTGCAGTATCCTTCCCCCAGGAGTGGGGTGGGAATGGGGATTTTGCAGTATCCTTCCCCTGCCATGCCCACCAAGCCAAACCACGCTGACCAAGCCATGCCCAAGAAAGAAAGGCACCGTTAAATCTCAGTTTGAACTCAGTCGTTAAGAGGACTGAATTCCAAGATGGTTGGGCAGCATTTTTGGAGATACAGGAAATAGTAATTGTTTACTCAGATTTTATTTATTTATTTATTTATTCAAATTTGTAAAATATGCATTATTTTGAAATAAAAAGTTTGTTTTACGAGTCCACCAAGTCTAGTTTACCAAAGCCGATGATAAGCAGCTCCCCTAAGGCTGCAGGGCTCAGTCATCTCCAGCCAGCTGGTCCAGGGGATGTGCTGGCAAAGATGGCGTTTTGGCAGTATTGGGCGTCCTCCTGGACTCACGGCTGTCCTTGGATAATCATATGACGGCCGTAGCCAGGTGAGCTTTTTATCAGGTTTGCCTGATCTCCCAGTTGTGTCCCTTTCTGGACTGGGACGCCTTGCCTCGTCACTTCCCGTCTGGAGTATTGTAATGCTCTCTACATGGGGCTCCCCTTGAGGAGCACCCGGAGGCTCCAACTGGTCCAGAATGCAGCCGCGTGAGTGATAATGGGTAACACCTCTCTTGCGCGAGCTGCACTGGCTCCCGGTGGTCTTCCGGGTGTGTTTCAAGGTGCTGGTCACCACCTTCAAAGCACTCCATGGCTTAGGGCCTGGATATCTACAGGACCGCCTTCTGCCACCGATTGCCTCCCACCGACCAATACGCTCTCACAGAGAGGGCCTCTTCAGGATGCCGTCGGCCAAACAATGTCAACTGGCGGCCTCCAGGGGGAGAGCCTTCTCTGTGGGGGCTCCTGCCCTAGGGATCGAATTGCCCTCGGATATACGAGGGATCCCCGACCTCTGTGCCTTCCGTCGTGCTCTGAAGACCCTATTATTCCAGCAAGCCGGTCTGATGGGACAATGATTTTAATTGGGTTTTTAAATGGGTTTTTAGCTGGGAGTTTTAACTTCGGCCAAAAATGATTGAATTATTTTAAATGATTTTTAAATTTTGTCTTGTTATTGTTTTAACATGGGTGTACACCACCCTGAGTCCTTCGGGAGAAGGGCGGTATAAAAATATAAGAAAAAATAAAAATAAATAAGTATTAGGTAGGAGTTCAAAGCTGAGGAGTTATTGCAGGTTGCCTCCATTGACACTAAGGTTCATGTTCTGCCAATTGTCAGCTCTGCTGTCAATCAACCAATGTCAATTGTCAATCAACCAATGGAACAACAATGGAACTTCAGAGGTTGTGGGAGCTTCATCACTGGAAGCTTTCAAGAAGAGACTGAACAAGGTTCCTTCCAACTCTGTTAATCTTGATCTTGATCTTGATCTTGATCTTGATCTTGATCTTAATCTTCCATTGTTGGCTTGGCGCCTTGCTTCCATCCTTCCAGCAACTGTTAGGGGAGAGAGGAAAGAGAGTAAAGGGGCAACAAACATGTATGGGGCTGAGATGGGAAAAAGGGAGGGGGATGACAGCTTGATGGAGACCAGAAGTGTAAGAAACCAGCTTTCAAGGCCACAACGCTTGAGAAAAGAATGTGGATTGCTCCAAACATCCGAGCGGTTCTCAAAACACCCATGTAGCTGTCCATTGGCCGAAGATGAACTGGTCAGGGGAGAAGCCCAGGGGAAGGGAAAAAGTTTGTAACCTTTTGTGCGGGAACTTTAGTTCTACCCTCCTTTTACTGCAGCCAATAATCCTTAGTAAAAGTACCTATCCCTTCAACCAAATGGAGTCGAGGGTCTTTCTTTCATAAGAACCTGACTGGGGCAGGTCTGACACCAGTTCACTCATATTTTCTCCTAGTTGCGGGTCTCCTCCTACACTTCTTCCAGATCAGTGAGGACAGGAAATAGAGACCGCAAGGATTTCAGTAATGCTACTTTTACTGTCACCAGATACGATAAAAGAACCTCAAAAGTCTGGCAGAGATTCCCTCTGTCACCTCTCATACTAAACAGACTCAAGATATGATTATTTGGAGTTCCTCTTCTTTCCGAAGAGAGTTGTTGCTCTCTCTCTCTCTCTCTTAACAGCTCTTGCATTTCTTCATTCAGGTTCCTCAATCTCGGTTCTCCTCTATGGGGACAAGGAAGGGAAAAAAAAATCAACAAAGCTGACACAGGTAGTCCTCGACTTACGTCCAAAATTCAGCCCAAAATTTATGTTGCTAAGTGAGACATCTGTTTCCCCCCCCCATTTTATGACATTTCTTGCCACCGTTGTTAAGTGAATCATTGCAGTTGTTCAGTCAGTAACCCGGTTTGTTAAGTGAATGTGCCTTCCCCATGAACTTTGCCTGTCAGAAGGTTAACAAAAGGAGATCACGTGACCAACCCCCCCCACCCCCCGGGACGCCGCAATAGTCATAAATATGAACCAGTTGCCGAATGTCTGAATTTTGATCACTGTGAAAAAGGGCCTTAAGTCACTTTTTTCATTGCCATTTTCATTTGGAATGGTGACTAAATGAAGTTTTGTAAGTTATAAATTGCCTGTATGGGCTCGGGTGGAAAATATGCATTATTTTGAAATAAAAGTTTGTTTTACGAGTCCACCAAGTCTAGTTTACCGAAGCCGATGATAAGCAGCTCCCCTAAGGCTGCAGGGCTCAGTCATCTCCAGCCAGCTGGTCCAGGGGATGTGCTGGCAAGCAATTTTTAGGCAACTCACCAGGATGGAGCCTTGCTGGTGTTGCAAGAAATATCCATCTGGTTCAGCTCCAAGCCAGGCAGTGGTGGGTTCCTCCCGGTTCGGACCAGATTGGCCGATCTGGTAGCGATGGCGGCGGGTGATTCGGAGAACTGGTAGCAAAAATCTCTGCCCCCTCCCCCACCCATGCCCACCCAATTGCCTGGTCACCCACTTGCCCGCTTGCCGCTTCTTTCATTTCATTCATAAAAATCATTTTATATGTTTTATGTTTTATTTTATGTTGATTTTTGAGCTTTTTGTGGCTGTGTGAGGTTCCTGCTTGTAGCAGGGGCCATTTTGGGTCAAGTACAGCTGCTTTTACATTGTGTGTGAGTCAGTCGCGTTGTGTTGTGTTGTGTGTATGTAAAGTGTGAAAGTTGATTTTTGGTACCTCTTATTGTTTGGTGTACTTTGTTTATTATTTTTATTATTATGATTGGCCATGCCCACCCAGTCACCTGACCACCAAGCCACGCCCACAGGGTCACCTGACTGCCAAGCCACGCCCACCAATTAAGCCACACCCATAGAACTAGTAGGGAAAATTTTTAGATTTCACCTCTGCTTTAGACACAATAGCATTCTTCCTGTCAGTCAAGGTCAGGGCAATCCTGCATCTGGAGAAGGAGTGGCCGGAGTGATGTCTCGAGATGGGACGGACATTGATTGGAGCATGTGATTGACTGAGGAGTGAGGGGATGGTTTGGAGCCAAGGTGGCGCAGTGGTTAGAGTGCTGTACTGCAGCTACTTCAGCTGACTGCTAGTTCAGCAGATCAGCGGATCAAATCTCACCGGCTCAAGGTTGACTCAGCCTTCCATCCTTCCGAGGTGGGTAAAATGAGGACCCCAATTGTTGGGGGCAATATGCTATTTAGTATACTGTCAATTGTTGTAAGCCGCCCAGAGTCCTCGGAGAGTGGGCGGCATAGAAATATGATTAATAATAAAAAATATGATTAAAAGAATTTTGATTTACTGAGGGAAAACCCAGACCTCTCAGATTCAGGTTTTCCCAGATCTGCCAGTTTACCTATTCTAGCAAATAAAATATTGAAAATTGCTTGCTTCAGAGTCTTTACTTGGAGTTGGGTTTTTTCCTGGAACGCTGACACAATGCAGTAGTAGTCAGCTATGACTACTACTACTATACTACTACTGACATACAAACCACTACATCCTGATTTCTTTCCCTCGATGTTTACCAGATAATTGCTGGAGGCTTTTAAGAAGGGACTGGACAGCCTCTTGTCTGAAATGGTATAGGGCTGTGACGGCGAACCTATGGCACACTGTTTGAAGTGGCACATGGAGCCATGTTGCCTGGCATGCGCGGCATCGCCTGTTCCTCTTCCAGGTTTCTGGCGTGCATCTGGCGATTTTCACATGCAGCAATGCTGGGAACTAGATGAGCTGCTCGTCCGTTTTCCTGCGTGAGCGTGCGTGCCAGCCAGCTGATTGACACATGCCTATGTGCACCAGAAACCCGGAAGAGTAGCTGGCTGAAACCGGAAGTTCAGTAGCTGAAACCGGAAGTTCATTTTCAGGCACGTGCATGCACCCTGGGCAGCTCTCCTTCCGGGTTGCGGCCCAGATGAGCGTGCATGCTCACGCTCCCTTTTCGGCACTCAGTGCTCAAAAGGTTCACCAGGGTGAAATCTAAAATTTGTTACTACCGGTTCTGTGGGTGTGGCTTGGTGGGGGAGGGATTAATGTGACTGGGTGGGCGTGGCCAAACTTTTTTTTTTAACTTTTCAAAGCATTTTTTCTAATGCTTTGAAAAGCCTCTGCCAATCAGGCAACTCAGCAGGGATCGTCAGAGATGCTTTTTAAAAAATGCTTTGAAAAAACTCTCTGCCAATCAGGCAACTCAGCTGGGATTGTCAGAGACTTTTCAAAGCATTTTTTAAACCACCTCTTCGGCCAAGAGGTTGCAGAAAAAAACACTTTGAAAAGCCTCCGACGATCCCAGCTGAGCCGCACAACCATCAGAGGCTTTTTTTCTTTACTTTTAAAAGCATTTTTTTGTCGGAAGAGGTTGTAGAAAAAATGCTTTTAAAAATAAAAAAAAAGCCTCTGATGATTGTGCGGCTCAGCTGGGAATGGGCTTGGGGCGGGGGGGGGGGGGGAGGGGGGCAGGGATTTTTGCTACTGGTTCTCCGAATCACCCGCCGCCATTGCTACTGGATCGAGCGATCCAGTCCGAACCGGGAGCATTTCACCCCTGAGGTTCGCCATCACTGGTATATGGTCTCTTGCTTGAGTTGGGGGCTGGAATCCATTCCAGCTCTATTTGGATTGAATGGCAGAGAGTCTCCAGCTTGAACTGGGGGTTGGACTAGAAGACCTCCAAGGTCCCTTCCAGCTCTATTCAGATTAACTGTTTTTTAAAAGCAGGGCTGCTGGAGCTGTGGACCAGGAATCCTGCTTCTTTGCGATGGAGTGTGTGTGTGTGGGGGGGGGGGGAGTGGGAATGGGAGGGTATCTGTGTGTGGGATGATCCCAGTTCAATTACTCCGGAGATGAAATGGGAGTGGGGGAAGGGCTGCAGAGTGCTGGTGAGAAGAAAGATTATGGAGAAAGGCAGGACATGAGCTCATTATGTATTCTTGCATTCATTAAGCAGTGCAAGAATATCACATTTAACTTGTGAGCATTTCTCGCAAACGCGGTTTCCCTTTGAAAGGGACCTCAAAAGCAAAATCCGCTTTCATCAAACGGAATGAGAAATGCGAGGAAATACAGCCATGCAGGCTCCACCTTGAACTAGGTCTAACGTAGCCCTTCGTTGTCATTTTGGCAAAGTAGAAGGGGAAATATAAGGTTGTCCATCCTTGGGTTAAAAAGGGAGAAAAGAATGTCATCCGTGGTGTAGCAGATGCATTTCTGGGCTGGGGAGTCCCAAAACTATTAAAGTTGGCTTTGTGGGGAGGCCTGGCTGGGTTTTAAAAGAAGGAAAAGGGGTGCCTAAATAGGGTCCCCTGAATGTTCCAGGGTGATGAGGCCCTTGGTGTTCCAGATGCCTCCAGATTGCTTCCAGATTCAAGACGTGAGGCCAACAAATCCCTTACCTTCTCCTTTTGATAGAATGAATGGAAACTGACCAAGGAGAGTTTCAACCTGGAAATAAAGAGAAATTTCCTGACAGTGAGAACAATCAACCGATGGAACAGAAGTTGCCTTCAGAAGTTGTGGGAGCTTCATCCTGGAGGATTTCAAGAAGAGACTGGACGGCCATCTGTCAGAAATGGCGTAGGTTCTCCTGCTTGAGTGGGGGGTTGGACTAGATGACCTACAAGATCCCTTCCTTGTAGGGCAGGACAAGAAGCAATGGGTGGAAACTAATCAAGGAGAGAAGCAACTTGGAACTAAAGAGAAATTTCCTGACAGTGAGAACAATTAATCCGTAGAACAACTTGCCTCCAGAAGTTGTGAATGCTCCAACACTCGAGGTTTTTAAGAAGAGACTGGATAACCATTTGTCTGAAGTGGTGTAGGCTTTCCTGCCTAGGCAGGGGGTTGGACTAGAAGACCTCCAAGGTCCCTTCCAACTCTGCTATTCTATTCTATTCTATCTCTTCCAACTCTGTTATTCTGAATCCCAGATCACTGGTTTTGTTTTTGAAATGTGATTTAAAACTGATTTATAGTCCATTTCTGTGCACTTTTCTTCCTACATAATCTCTTTTGTACAGATATTTTTCCTCATATACAAGTCTCTGCAAATATTTTGGCTAATTACATACCTTAGCAAGATTGTCTGGTGTGTGTGTATATGTATATGTGTTGTGTGTGTGTGTGTGTGTATAAAGTTTGCATGCCATCTATCTAAGCTTCTATCTATATCTGTCTGTCTGTCTGTCTGTCTGTCTGTCCACCTATATCTATCTATCTATCATCTGTCTATCTATCTATCTATCTATCTATCTATCTATCTATCTATCTATCTATCTATCTATCTATCTATCTATCTATCTATCATCTGTCTGTCTGTCTGTCTGTCTATCTATCTTTCCACCTTTATCTAGATATAAATCTCTCTATCTATCTATCTATCTATCTATCTATCTATCTATCTATCTATCTATCTATCTATCTATCTATCTATCCATCCATCCATCCATCCATCCATCCATCCATCCATCCATCCATCCATCCATCCACCCACCTTTATCTATATATAAATCTACATCTGTCTGTCTGTCTGTCTGTCTGTCTGTCTGTCTGTCTATCTATCTATCTATCTATCTATCTATCTATCTATCTATCTATCTATCTATCTATCATCTATCTATCTCTATCTACCTTTATCTATCTATCTATCATCTATCTATCTATCTATCTATCTATCTATCTATCTATCTATCTATCTATCTATCTATCTATCCACCTTTATATATAAATCTATATCTACCTACCTACCTACCTACCTACCTACCTACCTATCTATCTATCTGAGGATGGCATGCCAACTTTACAAATAAAATATTTTTAAAACTTTAAAATTTACTTATTGAGGGATGGCATTGTTTAATGTCAACTCTAAAGGTCACAGGGTGATTTCACTGGAAACGAGGGGAAGGTTTCCCCCTCCCTGGAGGATGATTGTTGGGAATGATTGCTTAGGAATATTGGATTGGCCGGACGTTTCACACCGGTGTGCTGGGGTGTCCAACTATGAAGTCCTGCTCCTATTTTACACGCATCATCGTTTTTGATCCCCTTGTACATCTCCCCGCACATTTTTAATTCTCCTACCCCCACCTGTAGGGAAAAAAACCCCCCACCTGTGAAATTTTTTATTGGCAGAATTTCAGCAGCCTGCTCTTTGGAGTCCCATAGCTCCAGAATAGTGGCCATACATGCTTTGTCCCTTCTGCTGGGAATATTTGTGGCTTTTCACAACTCTGCTCACAGCACCTGCAATTTCAACCTAAGCGGGGAAGGGAGTGAGAAAATTAATGCTCAAATAGATGGATTTGCATATTAATAGGAATCGGCACTTTAAAAAAAGAAGAGGCAGCAAAGCTTCGAAGGAAATAATTATTTTATAGATGACTACAAATTTACTTATAAGAGACAGTATGCGTGCATCAGGTTCACATTATATTCCCCGACTGTGCATTCTTTTAAGAGGGAAGCTGATATATAAAAAACCCTTTTTCTTAGGAAGAAAAGTGTATGGAAAAGTAGCTATTAAAATAAGCATTCCTGTAATACTAATTTTAATAATGTCAGGCTTGTTAAAAGGGGTATTGTTTTTCTTCTTTAATGCCAGAAAGCTGAAGACCACGGAATTAAAAAAAACAACAACCCCAAAACCATCATGACAGAAAATAGCCTTAAGAGACCTCCTTTAATCTGGGCCTTGAGAGAGGAATTCTACTACAACATCCATCTTCCCTGGTCAGTAATTCAGAGGAATTGGCTGCGCTAAGAATACAGCATTATAGCTTTCTAGTTTATATGCATCTTTCCTCTCGTGGCATTTTCACAGGCTGGGAAGGATCGATGGCAGCCTAAGATAAAAAATACGGCCAGTTCTTCCATTGACCCTCGCAGGAGTCAATCACTGCTACAAATTCCAATAAAGATTAGATACATAACACCACAGCCGCCAAAGTTACTAAGTAGGCAAATTTTCAGCACAGGCTTGCTGAGTGCAGAGATCTCGGTGTAAAAAACAGGCTGAACTGATGCTTTGAATTTTCCCTTATGGACCCTGCATTGGTCCTTAAGTCTCAGATGAACCAAGGATGATGGCAAATCATCTAACCCAATCCCCTGCCCCAGCAGGAGACCCTACACCATTTCTGACAAATGGCAGTCCAGTCTCATCTTAAAAATCTTCAGTGATGGAGCTCCCACAACTTCTGAAGGCAACTTCTGTTTCACGGGTTGATTGTTCTCACTGTCAGAAAATTCCTCCTTATTTCCAGGTTGAATCTCTCCTTGTTCAGTTTCCATCCATTGTTCCTTGTCTGGCCTTCAGAGGCTTTGGAAAACAGCTTGACCCTCTCCTCTCTGTGGCAGCCCCTCAACTATTGGAAGACTGCTATCCTGTCTCCCCTGGTCCTTCTCTTCACTAGACTAGCCATGTCCAGTTCCTGCATCCGTTCTTCATATGTTTTAGTCTCCAGGCCTTCGATCGTCTTAGATAGATTCAGATTAACAAAGTTGGAAGGGACCTTGTAGGTCATCTAATCCAACCCCTTACCTTACTTAAGCAGGAGACCCTATAACATTTCTGACAGATGGCCATCCAGTCTCTTCTTGAAATCTTCCAGGGATGAAGCTCCCACAACTTCTGAAGGCAACTTCTGCTCCATCCATTGATGGCTCTCACTGTCAGAAAATTCCTCCTTATTTCCAGGTTGAATCTCTCCTTGTTCAGTTTCCATCCATTCTTCCTTGTCTGGCCTCAAGTGCTTTGGAGAATAGCTTGACCCCCTCCTCTCTGTGGCAGCCCCTCAAACATTGGAAGATGCTATCCTGTCTCCCCTGGTCCTTCTCTTCACTAGACCAGCCATGCCCAGTTCCTGCAACTGTTCTTCATGTGTTTTAGCCCCCAGTTCCCTCATCATCCTGGTTGCTCTCCTCTGCACCTTTTCTAGAGTCTCCACATCTTTTTTATAGTGTGGTGACCAAAACTGAAATGCAGGATTCTAGGTGTGGTTTTACTAAGGCTTTATATAATGTTTCAGGCAGGTTGCAGTGGTGTGCTCATTATCCCTAAATTTCTAAAAATTCACATTTGTTAAAGGAAAGCATTTTGTAAAATTTCAAAAGGAAAAACAACACGCTAAGCATGCTTTTCTTACCACATATCCCATAAAAAAAAAAAACTCTTCTCGGTGGCAGAGGTTGGCAATAGATAGACAAGTACAAGTCCTGGATTCAGAAAATTGTGGATAACAATTTCAATCCATTGGGGGAGGGGGGAAAATCATCATGTTTGATTTGCTTATTGGAATCCTATAATTGAACAAAGACCGATTTGACGTGGGTGTCTGAATTGATTTGGAAAAAGGCTTTTTCGGCGGGTGTGTGGAAGCATTTGCAATTCAGCTGGGAATGCTGTTGCAAGTCAAGCATTCAATCAAGTTACATTTGAATCTATTAAGTTCATTAGAGCAAACCTGTAGCAGCAGCAGTCAACATGAACAAAGGCAGCCATGGCCTCCGTTACGATGGCTGCGCATGTCACGTGGCTGCAGATTTCATTGGATTTGTTAGGAGAGCTGGGGATTCCCATTGGGAATGATAAAATCATGCTGAATAATCAGGAGACTGCAGGAAGAATGTAAAGGCTACATTCTCCCAGGTAGTATTGTGGCCCGTCAGTGGCCTGTGTGGATTGTAGCTGATTCCGACAACAAGGAGGCTGGTGTGGTGCTGCAACAGCAGCCTGTGCAGCTGGCACTCGAGTCGGACAGTGAGGAGGTTGGAGAACAGGTGGTGCCAGAGGTTGGGATTCAACCAGGGCCTTCAGAACCTCCAGAAGCTCCTTTAAGTGAAGAGGACAAAGAGGAGGAGCCTCTTCTCAATGCACAGGTGCACAGACAGGAGTGGCTCCTCAGGAGGAGGTCTCCTCGAGAGTAAGGCTTGGGGCTAAGTGGCCACTCCCTTAGTCTATTTAAGGAGGAACGCTGATTGCAACAAGCTATAGAGAACAACTTTATTTCACTCTCCTTCGCGTCTGGATTCTCTGCAAAATTGCTTCTGGGCTTTTTGCCAACTTTAGTAAGACTGTGATTACTTATCTTAGAATTCTGGTAGACTGTTAAGACAGTTTATTAACAGCCTTTGGTTGATAAAGTTATTTCAGTAAAATAAGCTTTGTGTAGAGTTTGTGTGTGCTGCGCTCTTTGGGGTCCGTAGCTGGAGCAGAACAGGTAGTAAGTAGCCTGAGCAAACTAACAAAGGGACCACAGGACTCTTCGCCAGTGAAATGGGATAAATTGTAACAGTAACAGAGTTGGAAGGGACCTTGGAGGACATCTAGTCCAACCCCCTGCTCACACAGGAGATGTGTACTTGGGATTCGAACTGCCACACTGCCGACCTTTCTGGTTTACAAATTCAGAGATGAAGTTTTCTCTTCTAAAATGAAAACTGAGCACTCAGCCTTCCATCCTTCCGAGGTCTGTAAAATGAGGATCCAGATTGTTGGGGCCAAGAGGCTGATTCTGTAAACTGCTTAGACAGGGCTGTAAACCACTGTGAAGCGGTATATAAAAGAGCCGAGGTGGCGCAGTGGTTAGAGTGCTGTACTGCAGCTACTTCAGCTGACTGCTAGCTCAGCAGATCAGCAAATCAAATCTCACCGGCTCAAGGTTGACTCAGCCTTCCATCCTTCCGAGGTGGGTAAAATGAGGATCCGGATTGTTGGGGGCAATACGCTATTTAGTATACTGTCGATTGTTGTAAACCGCCCAGAGTCCTCGGAGAGTGGGCGGCGTAGAAATATGATTAATAAAATAAAAATAATAATATATACATATATATATCTAAGAGCTATTGCTATTTTTCCTTCCTTCCTTCCTTCCTTCCTTCCTTCCTTCCTTCCTTCCTTCCTTCCTTCCTTCCTTCCTTCCTCCCTCCCTCCCTCCCTCCCTCCCTCCAGGCAAACTCTGCCCAGTGCCAGGAGTTCGATCCTGACTGGCTCAAGGTTGACTCAGCCTTCCATCCTTCCAAGGTCAATAAAATGAGGATCTAGATTGTTGGGAGCTTAACAAATGTGGCAAGAAAAATCGTAAAGTAAATAAAAATGAGATCCAGACAGCCGTGAGGAAAGAAAGAAATATTTATTCCTAAAAGCAAAACAGTTTTCCTTTAAGGGCAGGCTGCAGAGAAATGGGGCACAGCAGCAGATTTTTATAAGGGAAGTGTCTCCGTGCTGATTCTAGGGTGACATTTGAGGTATGTGTGTGTATGTGTGTGTGTGCAGGTACGTTTATTTTTGCAAACATGCAGTTCCCCAGGGAGACCTAATTTAATCAATTCTGTTTATTAATTAAGGTTTGCAGACCTTATCCTTTGATATGTGGATTAGGTTTGGGTCACTTATTTGGGGGGTTTGCTCATTTTAGTTGATTAACTTACTTTCAGCTTGA
The DNA here is from genome assembly GCA_038048745.1 of Coluber constrictor foxii. Lineage (NCBI taxonomy): Eukaryota > Metazoa > Chordata > Lepidosauria > Squamata > Colubridae > Coluber > Coluber constrictor. Next base: position 891,531 of record CM075976.1, read on the forward strand.
CTGTCAATTATCTACAGACACTGATAGTCAGACCATTGTGGATTCCGTTAATATTTTAAGAGAAGATGGAAACAATATAAAGAATAAAATATACCATATTTTTCGGACTATAAGATACACTCCCCACCCCAAAAGTCGGTGGAAATATCTGTGCGTCTTGTAGAGCGAATACGGGCCCATTTTTGGCCTCCTAAACCCTCCATGCAGCCTGTTTTCAGCCTCCCCAATGCTGGGAAGGGCAAAAACAGGACCTGCGGAGGCCTCCAGAGCCCGCTCTTGGCCTGCAAAGTGCTTCTGGATGCCGGGAAGGGCAAAAAGAGGATGTGTGGAGGTATAAAAACTATTTTTTTCCTTGTTTTTCTCCTCTAAACCTAGGTGCATCTTATGGTCCGGTGCGTCTTATACTCTGAAAAATACGGTATATATTTGCAACTGCCAAAAAAGCCAACACAGTTCTAGGCTGCATCAACAGAGGGATGGAATCAAGATCATGTGATCAAATGTTAATACTTCTTTATAAGGCCTTGATAAGGCCACACTTGGAAAACTGCATCCGATTTTGGTCGCCACAAAAAGATGTGGAGACTTTAGAAAGTGTGCAGAGAAGAGCAAGAAAGGGGATTAGGGGACTGGAGGCTAAAACATATGAAGAACGGTTGCTGGAACTGGGTATGTCTAGTTTAATGAAAAGAAGGACCAGGGGAGACATGATAGCAGTCTTCCAATATCTCAGGGGCTGCCACAAAGAAGAGGGAGTCAAGCTCTTCTCCAAAGCACCTGAGGGCAGGAGAAGAAGCAATCGGTGGAAACGAATCAAGGAGAGAAGCAACCTAGAACTACTTCCTGACAGTTAGAACAATTCATCAGTGGAACAATTTGCCTCCAGAAGTTGCGAATGCTCCAATACTGGAAGTTTTAAAGAAGAGATTGGATAATCATTTGTCTGAAGTGGTGTAGGGTTTCCTGCGTAAGCAAGGGGTTGGTCTAGAAGACCTCCAAGGTCTCTTCCAACTCTGTTACTCTATTCTGTTCTGTTCTGTTCCGTTCCATTCTGTTCCATTCCGTTCTGTTCCGTATTTTCTATTCTATTCTATTCTATTCTATTCTATTCTATTCTATTCTATTCTATTCTATTCTATTCTATTCTATTCTATTCTATTCTATTCTATTCTATTCTATTCTATTCTATTCTCAAGGATGACAGAAATGATATACCGATTCTTTGGTGGTAGAATTACCTTCCATCTCTTCTCCAAATGCCCTCCAAATAAGATATGATTTCAACCCTATTCAAGAGGGAAAGGCAGTCCTATATTATTTAGGGGGAGCTGTTTAGGGCGGAGGGGCCATCTACTATAATTCACTGCAGCCAACTTGCCAGAACCAACTCAATTCACCACATCCAACTCGCCGTGGGCTATCTCACCATGGGACAAGAGTTACACTACTGTTGAAGAAATAACAGATTAACAGTTGGAAGGGACCTTGTAGGTCATCTAGTCCAACCTCCCACCCAAGCAGGAGACCTTACACCATTTCCGACAGATGGCAGTCCAGTCTCCTCTTGAAGGCCTCCAGTGATGAAGCTCCCAGAACTTCTGAAGGCAACTTCTGTTCCTTCTGTGGTTGATTGCTCTCACTGTCAGAAAATTCCTCCTGATTTTCAGATTGAATCTCTCCTTGATCCATTTCCATCCATTATGACTTTCAAGAAAGGATGCCAAAGGAAGGGACAAAATGAAATGTGAATGACAAAAAATTAAAATATATTTTGAATGATTTGAAATGATTAAACTGAATAGTTGAATTGTTCCTGCAGCGAGTTATCCTGTGGCGAATTTGGCCATGGCAAGTTGGCTGCAGCAAGTTGTCCCATTCCACCCAGGAAGTCTTGGCAGCTGAGTCCTCTCCACAAGCCCTCTGTCTCTGGTCTCCCCAGAGGGACGTCTGTCAACTTCGAAATGGATCAGGCCTGTCACAGCCATCTTTCTGCTTCTCGGGTTGCCACACAGTATGGGGTGGGGGGGGTGGGGGTGGGGGGAGAGAAGGCTTGGAATGCAGACCAGACAAAACAAGCAAGAAAAATCAAAAGTCCACATACAGACTGGGTGAAACTAAGCTTAATAGCAGTAACAGTGAGAGGGGTCTTGGAGTCTTAATGGATGACCAGCTAATAATATGACCCAACGGTGTGTGGCGGAAGCCAAAAAAGCCAATGCAATCCTAAATTGCATTAATAGAAGGATACAATCCAAATCAAGTGAGGTACTAATACCACTCTATAAAGCCTTAGTAAGACCAAACCTAAAATACTGCATCCAGTTTGTTACTTGAGTTCGAGATCAGACCCAATAATATACAAAGACACCTTTTCTGTTCAAATAGAATATCCTTTATTTATACATGTTTCTCCATTGCAGGTATCAGCAACAACAACCTGAGGAGCAGCATGGGACAACCTTAAGTACCCTGGGGGCGGAGCCTCAGGTAAGGAGTGACCAGGGGAAGGGGCAGGGATTATGTCTGTGTGTGTTAACCCTTGAGGTGCCAGGTTAGGGAGAATGGGTTGAGCAGGTAGGGCATTTATATGTGACAAATCCCCCTCTAAATGCCTGACCTGTGAAAGTGCGGCCTGCTGTTGTTGGGTGCCCTTGGAATGAATGCATAGCTTGGATGTGAGGTAAGCGTGTTGTTTTGGCTGTAATGGCTTGGTGAGTATGTCAGCTGTTTGGTTCTCGGTGTCACAGTGTATAGTTTTGATGAACCCTATCTTGGAGAGTTGTCTTACATGTTTATGTTTAAGGTCTATATGCCTGGACCTCTGTCCTACTGCGTCTGCCATGGATATTTTGATAGCGGCCTTGTTGTCTTCGTAGATGGTTATGGGATACACGGGCTCAGTCCAGATACTGGTGAGTAGATCATCGAACCACGTTAGATTATTGGCCGCTTTGGACAAGCATATATACTCGGCTTCAATGGTTGGTGTGGCCACCAGGTTCTGTTTACCTGTGTACCAGTGCACAGGGCTGTTGTTTAGGAAGAGTACGTATCCTGATGTACTTTTTCTGCTTTTCACATCCCCGGCTCAGTCGGCATCTGTGTAGCAGGTGAGAGTGGGTTCTTTGAGTGTATCAGGTTCTAATTGCAAGTAGGCATCTGAGCTGTGCTTCAGGTATCTGAGTACCCTCTTGATAGCCTCCCAATGATAAACTGTGGGGTTGCCCACATGTTTGGACAATAAGTTCACTGGTAGGGCAATGTCCGGCCGGGTCCAGTTAGCGATGTACAGGAGAGACCCGATGGTGGACCTGTAAAGTGTGTTGTCTTCGAACTGGGGAGCCTCGCTATACATGTTTTTCAGAAAGTCTACTTGCATCGGTGTGTCACTCGGTTTGACATCGGCCATGTTGCACTTGTATAGGAGCTCTGTGATTTTTTCTTTTTGTGATAAACGAAATCCCTTGGAGATTTTGTCGATCTGCACACCTAGGTATTTGTTTATCTTCCCTAATTATTTCAGGGAGAAATGCTCCCCCAATTTATTTGCAAAGATGACACAGTACTTTTTATGTTTGCCAATGTAGAGGATGTCATCCACGTAGACGAGTACGTATTCTAGGGAGTCATTGCTTTTCCTGGTGAAGAAGCAATTGTCAGCGGACGTTGCCTTGAAACCTAATGACTCAAGTACCTTAACCAGGCACTCGTACCATCATTTTCCGGATTGTTTCAGCCCGTACAGGCTCTTGTTGAGCATCCATGTGTCTCCTTTGCGTGTATCTCTACTGGGTGGGGCTTTGACGTAGATCTCCTTGTCCAGTTTGGCATGCAAGTATGCAGTTTGTACATCGAACTGATATACTTCCAGGCCTAGGATGGATGCGACGACTAAGGCGCTCTTAACACTTTCCGCCCTCACTGTTGGGGAGTAAGTCTCGGTGTAGTCCTCAGGGTATCTTTGGGCAAACCCCTGGGCTACCAACCTCGCTTGTACATAGTCTTGCCGCCTTCTAGTGTTTTGATCTTGAATATCCATCGGGTCCCTATGGGGGTTTTATCCTCTGGTATCTTGGCTGGTGTGAATACGTTTAGTTCTTTGAGACTGCTCATCTCCCTTTCCATGGCAGATTCCCATCTGGATCTCTCTTCCTGGGGGAGCCTGGTCACTTCATCATAAGTGTTTGGCGTGATGGGGCTGGAGTGTAGATGCATCACGTAGTCCTCGAGTCTCTTGGGCATTTGATTCCTGCTAGCCCTGACTGGCCTTTTGGGTGTGGACTCGGTGTTGTGCAAATAGCTTGCCTCCTTTTGTGTGAGTGAGTCTACCTTTAGCTTGGGATGGTCCCCCTTCCACTCATTGATCTTGACTTCCTGGTGCTTGGGTTTGACCCCTCCCCTGCGAGTGCTATTTTTTGTGTCTGACCTGTCCTGGCTCTGTGTCGTGACTTGCCTCTCATCTATGGTGTATCTCGTTTAAGTGTATTTTGGACCAGTTTGTCTGCTCATGGAATGTAGCTGTCCTGGGTATGATGAACCTATTGTTGTTATCTATAAATCTAAACCCTTTGGTCCCTGGCTCATAGCCCATGAACCTTAACCTTTTGGACACTTTGTCTCCCTTACGGCGTAACTGTTTGGGGATGTGTACATCCGCGGTGACTCCGAATACATGTAGGTGTGCTATTTGTGGTTTCTTACTATACATGATCTCGTATGGTGTTTTATCAATCACGCTAGACCATAACCTGTTGAGTGTGTAATTGGAGTACACTAGGGCCTCGGACCAGAAGTGTTGATTAAGTCCGGCATCCTCTAGAGCGCACCTTACCATGGTTTGTAAGGTGAAGTTCCTTCGTTCTATAATGCCCTTTTGGAAGGCTGAGAACGGGGAGGAGGTAAAGTGTAGTATGCCCTTTGACCTGAGCCAGTGTGAAAAATCCCCTGATAGAAATTCTGACTCCCTGTTGGTCATTATCTGCTTTATTTTTGTGTTGTGCTGGACTTCTACTCTCTTGTAGAACTCCTTGAATTTTTGGTATGTTTCACTCTTGTGTCTCAATGTGTACACAAAGCGTAACGACTGTAGTCATCCACTGTGGTGAGGAAAAACCTTTTACCGTATTTTATTGATGGCCTCAGGGGCCCTACTAGGTCCATGTGCACTAAGTCGAATATGTGATTGGTGGTGCATGTTGCCTTCTTGGGCCTGGGTGTGACCTTAAGCTTTGAGCATTTATACATTGAACAATTGAGGTAGGTTTCACAGTTCTTTATTTTAACTCCCTCGGTACAGCCTGTCATCTTTTGGATGACTGGGAAGCTGGCATGCCCTAGCCTGCGGTGTAATAGGTAAGCGCAGTCACCGTGAATGGGCTTGCCTGTGATGATTTTCCCTATGCCGTGTGTGTTTTGTCTTTGTGTACTGGTGGCCTTGTTCTTTTGTTCCTTCCTATCTGTGTGGTCGGTCTCGTTTGTTTCTGCCTCTATGTTGGTGTTTATGCTTGGGGTGTCTGTGTTTTTTGTGTGTAGGTAGGGTAACCCCCCTTTGACTATGACCTTTCCTATGTCCTCATTGTTTTTATTCATGATAACTCCTCCCCCTTTTAATATGATTTCTATTCCTGACTCCTTGCTAAGTTTCAGTGTGGCTAGGATGTTGTGGGGTATTTCTGGGACGAGCAGCACCCCCTCTATCTTTCCTATTCCTGGAAGAGTCACGTTCCCTTTCCCCGTCACTTGGACATCATTTTGGTTGGCTACCTTGACTAGGAAGTTCTCCTCTGTGAATGAGGAGAGTAGCCTTTTGTCATATGTGGTGTGATTAGTGGCTCCAGAGTCAATGAGCCACATGGTGTCTCCTCTGTCTAGTTTGGTTGTTTGTGTGGGTTCTTGTGTGTGTTCTCCTATCCCCTATAGTGAATCGGTCCGGCTGTCTCTGGAGCTGTCCCTATTCCCCCTTCTGTCCCTTGGGTTTGGAGAGTCCCTGCACCTGTGTCTACTATCTTGTGGATATCTCTCGGGGTATCTGCTCCGGTATTCATGTCTATCTCACTCCCTGAAGTTCCTGGGGCAGTCTTGCTTATAGTGTCCCCTGGACCCACAATTGTAGCATTCGGTTGGGTCCTGTGGCTTGTCATGGAAGGCTACTCTCTTTGTGTGCCTGGGTCCCTGCGTGTTGTTTGGCGGCTCTTTCTTAGGTTGTCTTCCGCTATTAGTTTGTTGGATAGGCTATCTATGGATATGTAGCCTAGGCTGAGTGTATCTAGGTGTGCAATAAAAGTATCCCAAGTGGAATCTAAAGAGTTAATTATTATGCTCTTCATTGTTTGGTCTGATTCAATCTCCCCCCTTAAATGTAGTTTTGCCCTGGTAGCATTTAATTCTAATAGATGCTCCCCCATGGAAACCCCAGGTTTGATCCTGGCAGAATAGAAATCTTTGGAAATTTTGGTTGTGGTTGCCACGCTCTCACTATAGAAAAACCCAAACATTTTTTGTGTCAATTCTGATACAGTTAGGTAATGTTCAATGCTGGAATATATGTGTGGTGAAATGCTAGAAATTAGTAAGTAAAATGCCGTGTGGCGCAAGCAATCCTGTTCAAAAGTCCAGGGCTTCTCTGGGGGGTTAGTAACAAAAAATAACATATTGTCCCTTAAAAAGATAACTTGGAGTTGTTGGTACCACTCCAGTAAATTAGACCCATCCATTTTCAATTTTGGAAAGTCACTAGGTAAATTCCCTGCATTACTGTTCATGTTACTTACTGCAGGTGGCTGTCCAAGGTGCTGGATGTGTAGAAAGCCGCAGTATGGCACAGGCACGCTTGTAGGTAATTTAAAAGTCCCTCTCTGCATTTTTTTTCTCCTTCACTCCACAGTCGATTCTGCGCATGCGCGAAGTTCATTCCGGCCATGGAGTCATTGGGGAAGGTTCCTGTTGCGGCTGCTCTGGCGAAAAGGCCTCTCCTGGTCGTGCAGGCCTCTGCTTCGGCTCCGTGGGTCCAGCGATGGTCTGGTGAGGTCCGTGGGGTCACTTCCTCGCCGGGGTGAATATCCAGTCCTCTCGAGTGTGCTTGCGGTGGCAGTGAGTATCGGCTCCATTCCTGGTGTTCCGGCGTGCATGGTCTTGGTTGGGGATGGTGTCCTGCCTTTGAGGGGCGCTGCAATGCCGGTGGGTCATCAGCAGTTTCCGCGCTCCTCAATTGGGTGGTCGGGAGTCCTCTTCCTCTGCCCCTTGCCCCCTTAGGTACCTTGGTGGGGTTTTTTGGAATTTTTTATATTTGGCCCAAAAGTGGCAGTGAGGGTCTTTATGGCCTCCTCTATCTGTCACTTGGTTGGGGGAGCCCTGGAGTCTGATTCTATCCCTTCCTCCCCTGAGCTATCCCCCTCTTCGTCGCTTTGGGGGCCGTATTCTTTTCGCGCCGGCCATTTTGAATCCTCATTTTTGATTGGCCGGTAGTCGACCATTTTGGCGGGTCACGTGGTCAAAGATGGCTGCTGTTCAAATCTCAGCGTGGCATCGAGTCCCTTGGTTTCGGGGTGGGACTCGACTGGTGGTGGTTCCCTTACCGGGTGGGGGTCCCTCCGTTCCATCGTGTGGCCGCGATCGTTCCTGGTCGCTTCGTGGTCCTGAATTAGTTTCTGGATGTTCGCGACGAGGTCCTCTGGATTGCTGCAGGCAATCCCAGCAAGCTCAGTATTTCGGGTCTGAGCTTGCTGCTGTCCGGATGATCGGCCTCCCTGTCACTTTGGCTTTCGACCTCCTTTTCCTTGTCCATTGAGGTGAGTTCGGGGTCTGCCTTGTCTCTGGTCCTTTCTGGTGTTCCCGCTGGGGAATCGTCATATGGGGAAGGTTGCTCCGCCATCCTCTTCGTGTCGAATCTCGTGTGTGGTTTCTTCTTTTCTTCAGCAGGAGGTTGCTTTCCAGGCATGTCTTCTAATTATTGAGTCATCGAACCATCCTCTGCTACCATTTTGTTACTTGAGTTCGAGATCAGACCCAATAATATACAAAGACACCTTTTCTGTTCAAATAGAATATCCTTTATTTATACATGTTTCTCCATTGCAGGTATCAGCAGCAACAACCAGAGGAGCAGCATGGGACAACCTTAAGTACCCCGGGGGCGGAACCTCAGGTAAGGAGTGACCAGGGGAAGGGGCAGGGATTATGTCTGTATGTGTTAACCCTTGAGATGCCAGGTTAGGGAGAATGGATTGAGCAGGTAGGGCATTTATATGTGACACAGTTTTGGTTGCCACACTATAAAAAACCTGTTGAGACTCTACAAAGAGTGCAGAGAAGAGCAACCAAGATGATTAGAGGACTGGAGACTAAAACATACGAAGAACGGTTTCAGGAACTGGGCATGGCTAGTTTAGTGAAGAGAAGGACCAGGGGAGACAGGATAGCAGTCTTTCGATATTTGAGGGGCTGCCCCAGAGAGGAGGGGACCAATCTATTTTCCAAAGCACCTGAAGTCCACAAAAGAACTAATGGATGGAAACTGAACAAGGAGAGATTCAACCTACTATCCCATGGGAACCAAAGTCATCCCAACTGATGCTGGCAAGAGACTGGAAGAGGTTACCAAGGAGATGCCAGAACACTTAATTGGACAGTATGGCCTGTGACAATAGGGGAGGGAGTAGAAGTGGGCGTCAGACCTGGAAGCCATCTTTTGCCTTGGAGTTTCAGGGGTGTTACTTGGAACCCTGACAGTGGACTTCACATACTGTTAACACCAGTTCACCCAGCACCGGAAATATGAGTGTGTGCACCAGTGGTGGATTGCTCCTGGTTCGGCTCAGTTCAGCCAAGCTGGTAGCAGTGACAATTTGACGTCCCCGAACCGGTTCTCTGTGACTTGGAGCTGGGCCCTCCCGCCTCTCCCTGCTTTATTCCTACCTTTATTTTCTGGTTTTTAGCCCAGCTGATAGATGCGGCAGAGTGGATTGCCACACCTCAGCTGGCCAGAAACCCAACATGCTTGCGCGGAGCAGCAATCACGCGCAAAGCGCGTGCGCAAAGAGAACCGGTAGTAACACCAATTGGAACCCACCACTGGTGTGTGTGCACACACTCGCTTTACTCTCATATGCACCATTCATGCATGTGTGTGGGGTCACAAAACATGACAATTTGTTGTGCGTGCCGTCCACACATGCATGTGACATGAAACAACATGGCAATTCGTGCATGCGCTGTCCTCACGTGCGTGCAGCATCAAAAACATAGTGATATAGTGTCAGGTCGCTACTACCCGTTCACCCGAACTGGTCTGAACTGGTCCAAACCGGCTGAATATCACCTCTGGGAGGAAGTTATCCATTCTTTAATTATACTGAAAGCGCAGGAAAGAGTCAGAGCTGACTTCATTTTCATTCGTGCCAAAATGATGTTGTCAATCAAACAGTTCTTTGAGAAAGTAAGAAGGCTCAGAGTTGCCGAATTGGTTGAGTTCATTACTCGGAACCTTGACGCCATGTTTGTATCACCTGATTACGCCAGAAACACCTTGGAAAAAGGCTCCTTCAACACCAAGGCTTTATCAGTGTTGAAAGACCATCCCCTTCTGTATCAATCAAACATTAATCAAAGGGACCACTTCACCACTTAGTGTCAGGCCTAGAAGGCATCTTTTGCATTGGGCCTTCAGGCCTGCCCCATTTACTACTGTGGTAAACTGGGAGGGAGGATTGTATGGAGCCAGGGTGATATATAGTCATAATAATAATAATATTAGAATTAGTATTCAAGGAACTTGGACTTTTCTATGGGTGAGGAAAACCTGGAAGCTTTCAGATTCGGGTTTTCCCAGATGTGCCACTGCAACATCTCTAAAAAAGTGGAACTTGGAGGAAACTCAAGCCTCGGAGGTTTATTTCGTTGTTACTGGGAACCCTGACACGTGGCCCTTGTGAGAAGGTTGTACTGCCATCCATTCCATTCTCAGCCTGACACATTTTTATAGATTTTCAAATAAGAAAACAGATATGAAAATTTGGCTCTATTGCACGCCAATTAAATAGAGTGGATCTACCCTTGCCTGCTCACTTTTCAACCCTCAAGCTCTTTGGACTAGATTACAATTTAAAACCATCGATTATTGCATCTGAGGGCCAGGGAGCCTGATTGCTTCTGCTTTGCACAAATGACAAACTCCCGTCTCCACTCCCACCCCCATCCCACCCCCAAGACTGTGTTTAGGACTCAAAAAGCGGCCATCCGTCTGATAAACTCTTTCATGGGAGGCACGTGGGCCAGTTGTTGAAAGAGGCTCAGCAAAGAAGCCGTAATTTATGCGATTAAAGCGAGAAAGATGGCGCGTCATCCACTAATGCAGTGCCGTACATTATCGGGCCAAGCTATTAAGAGAGTTTCTTGTTATCGTTTGCCTCTTAATGTCTTATTGCTAAGAGGTTTATGAGATATTAGGCAACAAAATGTTAATAAACTTTATGGGCAATGTTCCATGAAAGGCTGGGTTTTAGGCCCACTGGCACGGCTGCGTTAGCCTGATTAAAGGAGAGCTTAGAATCGTTTCCTTCTGGCTGGCCCTGTTAGTGTTTTCGGATGTTTGCAGAGCTGGAGAAACATTTCCGAAGTGTGTGGGATTCAATTTGTGTGGTTTTTATTGCACAGGGAGGTGAGTGTGCTACTGGGCAAATCTCCTGTATATCATGGCGCTCTACTTTGGCTTATTGTGCCGGAGAAGTAGATTAGCATCTCTGACTTAAATGGGAATCAACAAAATAGTTCTAAATCAGACAGATTTAAATTGCAGTTAAGTTTGTTTTTTGTTTTTGTTTTTTAAAAAGCCTGTCACTTCTCACACTTGCTACAAATATTTATAGCCCTTAAAACTGATTCACTAATAAGTTTAGCCGCCCTCCGGAAGGTCCAGCTTTTGGTTTGAAATTGTGGAGGTGGCAGTTTCTAAAGGAAGAGACTCCTAGTATTCTTAAATTGGAAGGTTACCATGAGGCAGTGGTCAAATCCAATTTATTTTTACTAGGGGTTCTGTGGGCGTGGCTTGGTGGGTGTGGCTTGGTGGCCACACCCACCAAGCCCACCATGCCTTGGTGGCTGTGGCAGGGAAAGGATATTGCAAAATCTCCATCCCTACCCTACTCCAGGGAAAGTTACTGCAAAATCTCCATTCCCACCCCACTCCAGGGAAAAGATACTGCAAAATGTCCATTCCTACCCCACTCCAGGGGAAGGATATTGCAAAATCTTCATTCCCACCCCACTTCAAGGGAAGGATACTGCAAAATCTCCATTCCCACCCCACTCCAGGGAAAAGATACTGCAAAATCTCCATTCCCACCCCACACCAGGGGAAGGATGTTGCAAAATCTCCATTCCCACCCCACTCCTGGGTGGGAACGCCTGGAGCAATTTCAAGCAAACTTGATACATTGATGACTTACTATCTGGAAACAAATCCTGTGGGGGTAAGACAGTGTGTGTGTGTGTGTGTGTGTGTGTGTGTGTGTGTGTGTTCCAGCATAACTGTGGAATGCCTGAGCGGTTAAGGAGAGCAAGTGTGGCATCCTAGAGTGGCAATTGTTTGTGATGTCAGTTCCTTCGCAGTTTCCTCTGGAAAGACAACCATGATGTTCTCTCTCCAGTGCAATAATGGGGAAGCATCTGATGGATTTGGGGCAACATGCCAGGATTGTAGACAGGGTAGGAAAGAGAAGTGCATGGGAAGGGGAAGGGAGAGTGCAGGGATGATGGGCATGGGAGTATGGGGACGAAAGACCCCTCTCAATGGCTCCCCGTCAGACAAAGGCTTTGACGTCTATAAATACCCAGGCAACACTGGGTTACCGGCTTGTAAATGCTAAAAGATCCCACCTTTACATTTACATTTCCAACATTCACTTGAAATACTTACAGTACGTACATTCTGGACAACTTGTTTGGTGTTAAACACCAGTGATACATCAACTTATAGAAATTTTCTTTTGTAATTGGTAATCTTCTAGATCCTTTTTTTTTCCTTGCCAGAAAAATATTTGCCCTTTTCGAGTCATTACAATATCCATTCTCCAGGATTTTGAAAGATAATGCAGAAGTGTTCAATCAGATAATCAGTTAATGCTTTCAGGGCACTAGAATGCAGCTTATCTGATTTAAACTCCTTCAGAATTGATATTCCTTGAACTGTGCGTTTCCGTTGGGGCTGTGCAAAGCTTTGGCTGATTTGATTTCATGAAACTTCAGTCAAAATGCCCCATCAAAGCCAATTTATCTCAAGGGCCCGGCCAGCCTCTCCTAATGAACTTAACTAACCAACATGGGGCATTCCAAGCAAACCTCCACTGCACCAATAAAGGAGAATATTTGTAGCTCAGAGTTGAAATGAGGGGTCCTTGGTGCTGTCTAAGCTTGCTTGTTTTCTTTCTGGCGCTGATGACGTTGCCTTGTTGGGTCATGAAACATCTGCAAAAAAAACAAACAAACAAGCAAGCCCATAGAGCACCAAGGACCCACAGTCCACCTTCTCCTCTTCTCCTTCTCCACCACTCCTCAAATCCCACTCCAGGAGTGAAATGCTCCCGGATCAGACTGGATTGCCCGGTCCGGTAGTGATCTTGGCCGGTGTTTTAGTTTAGTTTAGTTTAGTTTATTAAATTTGTATACTGCCCTTCTCCTGACGGACTCAGGGTGCTGAACAGCCAAACATTAAAATACAAGCAAAATAAAAGTTAAAATAATCTAAAACATAATTAAATCAAATTTTGGCTTCCCCAGATTTAAAACCCCTCCTGAAATTCACCCATTAAACTCTACGTTAAGCCAGCCCGGCTTGCTGGAATAGAAAAGTCTTTAATGCCTTGCGGAAAGTGCGGAGGTCTGGGATTAATCGAATCCTCGGGGGTAACTCGTTCCAGAGGGCGGGGGCCCCCACAGAGAAGGCTCTCCCGCTGGGGGTTGCCAGTCGACAACTCCTGGCAACTTCTCGGTGACCGACGGCACACTGAGGAGACCTGCTCTATGAGAGCGTATTGGCCGGTGGGAGGTTATCGGTGGCAGAAGGTGGTCTCGTAAGTACCCAGGTCCTAAGCCATGGAGCGCTTTAAAGATGAGAACCAAGACCTTGAAGCGCACCCGGAAGACCACTGGGAGCCAGTGCAGCTCGCGCAGGAGAGGTGTCATGTGCGATCTGGTAGCGATGATGCAGCAAAGCTCCACCCATCCACCCAGGTGTCATTACTTCCTAATTTTAACCAGGAAGTAATGTGTTTGTTTCCTTCTGCGCACGCGCAGAAGTTTTTGTGCATGCACAGAAAGTCTACGCATGCATGTGGTGCACGCACATGCGTGCTTCCGAACCAGTAAGGAAGATAAATAGATTTCACCCATTCTAAGCATTGATGATGTTACCTAATTGGGTAATGAAATGTCTGCCGGAAAACCTCAGATAGCTCAACAGGCTAGATAGCCTGTTATTAACATCCAGCTGTCTGCAATTATTGCAAGTTCGAGGCTCAAGGTAGACTCAGCCTTCCATCCTTTCTAAGGTAGGTAAATTGAGGACCCAGTTTGTGGGGGCAATACGCTGACTTTGTATAAATATACAAAAGTATGAAGGCTATTGCTTAACGCATTGTAAGCCGCCCTGAGTCTCTGGAGAAGGGAGGCATATAAATCTAATTTTTTAAAAAAAGGATGTTCCTGCTGTATGGATTTACCTCAGGATAGGAGCCTGGATAGCTCAGCAGACTAAAGCATTGTGATTAACTCCAGCTGTCTGCAATTACTGTAAGTTCGAATCTCACCAGGCTCAAGGTTGACTCAGCTTTCCATCCTTTCTAAGGTAGGTCAATTGAGAACCCAGTTTGTGGGGGCAATAAGCTGACTTTGTATAAAAATATACAAAAGTATGAAGGCTATTGCTTAACGCATTGTGAGCCGCCCTGAGTCTCTGGAGAAGGGCGGCATATAAATCTAATTAAAAAAAAAAACACGAGCAAGCTCAGAGTGTACCAAGGACCCTACAGTCCCCTTCCTCCTCCTCCTCCTCCTCCTCCTCCTCCTCCTCCTCCTCCTCCTCCTCCTCCTCCTCCTCCTCCTCCTCCTCCTCCTCCTCCTCTTTTCTGCCACTCCACAAACTCCATTCCCTTCTAGCACTGATATTCCCCAGTTGGGTAATGAAACATATGCAAGAAAACAAACAAGCTCGGAGAGAACCAAGGACCCCTCAAACCTCCGCTGTGATCCCATCAATTCCTGCCAAGGATGGCGAGGAGGCTGGACTGTGTCTTGGGAAATGGGAGGGGTACAGTTGGCCCACCTGCTATGTCAGCCCTCTGGGCTCCCCAGAAACCCAGCAAAAATACAAGCTTGTTGCAACCCCGGAAAGGAAGACGGAAGGGATACGTTGCTTTCGAAATTTCTACAGTCAGTCCTCGACTTAACAACCGCAACGGAACCCAGAATTTAGGTTGATGAGAAATTTGCTAAGTGAGTTTTGCCTCATTTTACAACCTTTCTTGCCATGGCTGCTAAGTGAATCGCTGCCGTTGTCGAATTAGTACGATGGGTCTTAAAGTGAGTCTGGCCTCCCGACTGACTTTGTCAGAAGGTCGCAAAAGGGAATCATGTGACCCCGGGACACTGTAACCGTCATAAATACGAGCCAGAAGCCAAGCGTGTGAATTCTGATCAGGTGACCAGGGAGATGCTACAGTCATAAGTCACTTGTTGTGGCCTGTCGGCTGCCAGCCCCTCCAGCAGACGAATCGGAGGAGGAGGAGGAGGCATGGGAATTGGGGTCAGCATCAAGGCAATCTGAGAGCCCCGACGGGGAAGAGAGAATGGAGCCAGCAGAGAGAGACAGACAGAAGTGAAGCCTGGACCATCCGTCAGCCTTCAGATGGAGAGTCAACAGCCCCCAGGTCTGGAGGTGGTTGATGAGGAAGAGGAGGAAGAAGGGTCCAGTGCCTGATGTGCAGAAAGCAGAGGAGAGGAGAACAGTGGAAATCTATGGGCCAGTCCTTGGAATGGAAGAACCACCGCTACTAGCGAAGCCCCACCCTAGCTCTGGGGATAAAAGGCAGGGGGCAGAGATGAATAGATGTGGCAGACAACTATTTATCTCCCTGCCAGACAGACTTGTTAGCCTGCTGTGTGTGTGAGAGAGAGGGGGGGGGAGAAAGGGAGGGAGGGAGAGAGAGAAAGAGAAAGAAAGAGAGAGAGAGAGAGAGAGAAAGAGTGAGAGAGAGACCGAGAGACCGAGAGTGGGAGAGGGAGGGGGAGAGAGAGAGAGAGAGAGAGAGAGAGAAAGAGTGAGAGAGAGACCGAGAGACCGAGAGACCAAGAGAGGGAGAGGGAGTGGGAGGGAGAGAGAGAGAGAGAGAAAGAGAAAGAGTGAGAGAGAGACCAAGAGACCAAGAGAGGGAGAGGGAGGAGGAGAGAGAGAGAGAAAGAGAAAGAAAGAGAGAGAGAGAGAGAGAGAGAGACAGAGAGAGAGAGAGAGAGAGAGAGAGACTTTTTGCCAGGGCTGCTGGAGCTCCTAATAAAGGGAACATTGATTTAACTACAGAGGGATTGTCGTGTTTGGGAAGCTGGGTCAGAACCAGTGTTGGAATTCAGCCAGTTCGCACCACTTCAGGAGAACCGGTTGTTAACTTTCTGAGCCGTTTGGCAAATTGGTTCTTGGAAGAAATCCTTAGGGCAGAGAACCGGTTGTTAAATTACTTGAATTCCACCACTGGTCAGAACATAGCTTTTTTTTTCAGTGCTGTGGTAACTTTGAGCAGTCAGTAAACAAACTGTTGTAAGTTGAGAACTATTTTTAAAAACTGGATTAGGATATTTTCTGCTTTTTTTTCCCCAGCCAGATTCTCTGTGGGCTCTTTGCTGTTTGGAAGTTATTGCGCTGTCCTTTCCGCATCTTTGTTATCTCTGCCCTGAAGGAAGTTGCGGGGGATATTTTGAAAAAAAATATTGTGGGAACTTGTCAACCAGGCCTCCTATTTTCATCTTGTTCGGCTAACGAGTAGAGCCGCTTCAGGCATTTTCAGTCTTCCCCAATTGTGTGTGCAGAGAATACTTTTCTCCAAATTGAATCGTGAATCTCAAAGTGAATCAAATTGATTTCGCAACAGGCACTTGAATTATATCGTTGCCCTCTGTAAATCTTGAGTTGGTTGCTTGATTGGAATCCAGAAAGATTTCCGAGAATTAGGTTCTCTCCATCTTAATGGGAGAGGTTTTATATCCAAATAAGAATGGAATGGAATGGAATGGAATGGAATGGAATGGAATGGAATGGAGTGGAGTGGAGTGGAGTGGAGTGGAGTGGAGTGGAGTGGAGTGGAGTGGAGTGGAGTAGGGTAGGGTAGGGTCGGGTCAAGTAGAATAGAATAGAATAGAGTAGAGTAGAGTAGAGTAGAGTAGAGTAGAGTAGAGTAGAGTAGAGTAGAATAGAACTCATCACTTCTTGTCCTACCATCAGGTGTTTTGCAGAATAGCTTGTCTCTCTCTTCTTTGTGGCAGCCTCTCAAATACTGGAACACTGCTATCATGTCTCCCCTGGTCCTTCTTCTCATTAAACTAGACATACCCAGTTCCTGCAACCTTTCATCGTATGTTTTAGCCTCCAGTCCCCTAATCATCTTTCTTGCTCTTCTCTGCACTCTTTCTAGAGTCTCCACATCTTTTTTACATCGTGGCGACCAAAACTGGATGCAGGATTCCAAGTGTAGCCTTACCAAGGTGTTATAAAGTGGTATTAACTTATTTCCCTTCCCTCTGTGTTTCACAAGCCATTCAGAGCAGTGGTGGGTTTCTCCTAGTTCGGCCCAGTGGTGATGATATGACATCACCGAACTGGTTCTGTACCCTCCGTCCCCCCACCCCCCCCGTGTTATTCTTACTTTTATTTGGCCCCACCCCCAATCTATTGCTGCCTCCTGAGTCCCAGATGATGGCTAAAGGGAAAAAAACTGTTTAAACTCTTGCCAGGGGGCTTTAAAGGGCCGCCCTACAGCTGATCAGTATTAAAAGAAAACAAATGAGTAGATCAGTGCCTGCAAAAATAAATGGGTAGATCGGTACAGCTCTGCAAGCAGTTAAAAGCCTGGTAGATCAGTATCTCTGTTAAATCCTAAATAATTGTCACATGACCATCAAGCCACGCCCACAAAATAAGCCACACCCACAGAACCGGTAGTAAAAAAAATCAGAACCCACCCCTGATTCAGAGCCTTTGGAGCAGCATCTAAACTGGAATAGCACCAGCCATTTCAGGCAGTGTCAAAGAGGAGTGTGGGACAGACCGAGTACTGTATTTCACGAAGTTTTTAAATGAAACACAACCCCTGGGTGAGCCGTTTTGATTTTTTCCAATCAACCTTTAATTAAAAATCAAAACAACAACTTCTCAGAACTGAAACCTTCCTTCAAAAGCCGACATTTTGAAAAGAACAGACTCATTTGGTGGATGAAACGATAATTCGGAGAAGCAGGTGTCTCTGGGGTGAGCAACGTCTGTCTTCCTACCAGCAGACTTTGGCATATTGATAGAAGAAGGGAAAAAAAACCACGGGATAGTTATACCTCTACGGCACCTCTGTTTAGCTAGATCCAAGTACTGTTGAGTGTTTGCTGGGCATGTGTTTATTTAAATCAGGAAAAAGGAAATGTCAAAATCAATTTGCCCTTTTTATCTATTCTATGAAATATGAATGGCCTAGAAGTGGAGTTCTCGCCTCCCAATCAGGAGGCTGTGAGTTCAATCCTAGGTAGAGGATATTCCTCTCTCTGGGCACACTGGGACTATTTCTGCTGAAAAAAACCCCGTATCAACAACGGAAAAGCATCCAGCCAGTAAATACTCCACACCGCCAAGGGATTATGGGGGTCATTAAAAGATGATGATGATAGGCCTTTTTGTAAAAATAGGGACCAGAAATAAGGACCAGAAAATGAAGGAGCAGGAGCTCCATTCAGTTGTCCGGACTCCATCCCACAAGGGATTATGGGGTGGTTTATGAGGATGAGGATGATCCATTCTATGAAATATTATAATATGATATTAAAGATTTAAAAGATTTCCCCTGTCCGGTCATGTCTGACTCAAGGGGGCAGTGTGCCCCTCTGATTCTCAGCCAAGTGAGACCTCGTGTTGTCCAAGAGATGTTCCCATCATCATGTGGCCAGCAGGAAAATACAGAGCGCAGTAACTTTTCCCACCTATTTATCTACTCACATTTGCATACTTTTGAACTGCTAGGTTGGCAGGTGATGGAGCAAGTAACAGGGGCTCACCCCATCACGCTTGAAGCTCGAACCTGGGTTGCTGGCTTTCCAAATAATTAACTCATGTCTTAACTGCTGAGTCATTGTGCCCTTATAATATGATATACTAGAATGATATGGAAATTTCTATTTTATTATTCTGTGATTTTACCATATAATCTTAAAGATTTGATCATTAAAGAAACAGATTAGGATATCTGGATGTTTACGCCTTTCAAATGGGGTTTGGTTGAAAATTGAGATGTGAAATTGCATTGTAATTTTACTCCAGCTGCCTGCAATTACTGTAAGTTCGAATCTCACCAGGCTCAAGGCTGACTCAGCCTTTCATCCTTTCTAAGGTAGGTAAAATGAGGACTCTGTTTGTGGGGGCAATAAGCTGGCTTTGTATATATACATACAAAAGTATGAAGGCTATTGCGTAACGCATTGTAAGCCACCCTGAGTTTCTGGAGAAGGGTGACATATAAATCAAATTTAAAAAAATATTTTTTTTAAAAAAAATGTTAATATATGTCAATAAATGTTAATATTTTAGAACTCTGGACTTTTTGCTTTTAATTGGGTAACCAGAAGATTCTATTTGTTTGATTTGTCCATTACGCAATCAATCAATCAATTAGAATAGAGTATAAGGAACCTTGGAAGTCATCTAGTCCAACCTGGGCTTAAACAGGGGACCCTATACCAATGATGGTTAACCTTTTCGGCACCGAGGGCTGAAACTGGAGTGAATGTGTGCATGCAAATGCATGCATCTCTCTCTCTATATATATCTGCTGAACAAAACTCTGCAGGAAGGGCATCTGGCCATTAAACAGGAAGGGCATCTGGCCATTAAACACTCTGCTAGCTCCATTCAATTGCCCAGACTCCACACCTCCAAGGGATTATAGGGGTCATTAAAAGATGATGATGATAGGCCTTTTTGGAAAAATAGGGACCAGAAATAAGGACCAGAAAATGAATTCTTTTCTGAAAAAAAAAAATGGGGTGCCAATGCTGGTGTCACTGCTGCCTGTCACCCGTTGCCATTCATTATTGATTGTCAGGTGAGTGAACAAAATCTCTTTCTTGCCCGCAGCCTTTAAGTTTCCTCTTGTTCTCTGCAGGAGCCGTGCGTCTACTTTCTCATCTTTCCTTCCTAATTAGCTTCAAACCATTAGCTTCCTATCTCTTTAGTGCAACACCAAGTGGTGGAACATTACTGATTTGTTTATTTCTGCATGTTGTAATTATTAGGCAGAAGCAGTGGTGAAATCTAGAATTTTTTACTACCGGTTCTGTGGGCGTTGCTTAGTGGGTGTGGGAGGTGAAGGATATTGCAAAATCTCCATTCTCATCCTATTTGGGCCAGCCAGAGGTGATATTTACTGGTTCTCCAAACTACTCAAAATTTCTGCTACCAGTTCTCCAGAACCTGCTTGATTTCACTCCTGGGCAGAAGGGGGGAAAGGAAGCAAGCTGTACTGGCTCGGTTGTCGGAACCCACGAATGAGTTAATGAGATCAGTGCGCAGGTAGAAAGTAATTCCCATTTTGAGAGATGGATAAATAGCCTATTGGACCACCAGAGTCCATAGGTCCCAGAAGGATAGCAGCCCCCCCCCCAAAAGCTACATGAACCAAAGTTTTAGAGAGAAAGATTTCAAAGTGCATCAGATCTATTTGTAATCCAGTTGAGCTCTTGCTGTGAAATGTGATTTTGCAAAGGACGTGGTTTTGAAATATATTTGGAATCAGAACGTTGAAACTGTGAGAAATAGGAAACTGAAAGCAGCCGATGGATAGAAGTCTGAGATGTACATGGCAGTGGTGGAATTCAAATTCTTTACTACTGGTTTTGTGGGTGTGGCAGGGGAAGGATACTGCAAAATCTCCATTCCCACCCCACTCTGGTGCCAGCCAGAGGTGGTATTTGCCGGTCCTCCGAACTATTCAAAATTTCCGCTATCGGTTCTCCAGAACCTGTCAAAACCTGCTGAATTTCATCCCTGGTACATTTGTATATGTGTAGACTGTCTGTCAGTAAGAAACAACAAGGAAGTCAGTTGTGAAATACATGCAGAAAAGTATAAAAAGAATATCTTGGGATGAGTTCAGGGCTGCTGGCCGTAGCTACTCCTTGATGGACTCAGCTATGACTGTGGACCTCATTGCAATGGGTTGTTGATATAAGTTGTGTTATGATAGCTGTTCAGGTTCCAGATTGCTCATCAAATAAACCTCTGAATCTTAAAGTAAGAATTATTATTGTATTGCTGTTTCCTGTTTCTTTCACTGTAATATTTTTACAAAACTACAAAAAGTAGAGAACAAAACTAGTTCTTTTTTTTTAAGGTCCTCAAAGTTGAAGTCAATCTTCTCCAAACTAGGTGTTCTCCAGATGTATGGATCCCAGAATTCTTTAGCCAGCATGGGCGTTGCTCAGAATTTTGAAATTGAAGTCAATTAAATATCCAAAAGTCCACTTTGTGGAATGCTGGCAAAGGTGATTAAGAAGCAGATAATGAAAAACTGCTTAGATTTTCCCACTATGTCAGAATATAATTGTCTAACCATGGTTTATCTAATTCTTCTTTCCATGGCCCCATAATCCCTTGAGGGGGTAGAGTCTGGGCAACTGAATGGAGCTGAGTGTTTACTGGCCGGATGCCCTTCCTGTTGCCAATGCGGAGTTTTGTTCAGCAGATATATCCTCATCGTGCCCAGAGAGAGAAATATTTACCTCTACCTAGGATCAAACTCACAGCCTCCTGACTGTGAGGTGAGAGTTCCACCTCTAGGCCACCGCACCGCTCCATGGTTTATCTAATAGGGTTCACAAACTACAACAGCTTTTAATTAATGATGATTAATTATGATTAATCAATGGAACAGCTTGTCTTCCAAAGTTTTCTGCTTTCTTCTCCCTTCATGGTCTGGATTCACACACAGCGGTAAAGCCTTTCCAGCAGGGATGAAATGCTACCGGTTCGGGCCGGTTCACCCAAACCAGTAGTAAAAAATGCTACCAGTTTGCCCGAACCATAGTAAAAAAATGCTTTAAAAAAGTAAAAAAGAAAAGTCAGACGATTGTGCGGCACAGCTGATTGCTGGAATTCTTTTTTTACCTTTTAAGCATTTTTTTACTACCAGTTCACAAAAATCGGTAGTAAAAAAATGCTAAAAAAAAGTAAAAAAAAAGTTCCAACACGTGGCACAGCTGATTGCCTCACAGCTGATTGCCTCACAGCTGATTATCGGTTCCAGTAAACCAGTAGTAAAAAAAATGCTTAAAAGGTAAAAAAAAAATTCCGACAATCAGCTGTGCCACGTGATTTATATTCGCTGGAAATCCTGCTCTCTAGCAAATCTAAATCGCGCAGCACAGCTGTTCCCCCACCTCACTGTTCTACTTACTTTAGCAGACTCAGAAAAAGCTTCTTAGCGCCTGCGGTGCGCATGCAGATTTCAGAGCATTTCACCCCTGCTTTCCAGTTTGAGAATGCCACAACCTCCCCCATAATTAAAAATGCACACTTAACAGCAGGCACTGAAGAGCCGTCTGTGATGTTAGAAAAATATCCTAATGATGTGTAGGCCCGAATCGCTTCAGTACCATCTGTGTTTGTATCTGGCACCTCATCTGGGAAACAGAAAAGAGCAGAGAAGGCTGCATTAATTTTCCATCTGGGGATGAGGCAGCTCCATCATATGCTGCCTAGGAGTGTGGCAGTGAAATTGGGGTTGTCGTGCTTTGTGGTGACACTAAAAATAACTAATGAAGACTGCTCTTAATCCGGTGATGGTGTCATGGCAGGTTGATAGCCAAGCAATTTTATAACGAGAGTGAGATACGTCGGAGGTCAGCCGGATTCTAAATGCAAGTAATTTTAAGTCTCCAAAGCTTTGAAGAGAATGATTTGGTCATTTAAAGCCAGTTTTATCGAGCTTCCATTGTGAAGTGCCATTTTTCAAGCTAGACCTGTTTATCATTTATTGATTTACCCGTTGATTTACATTGGCATTGATTGGTTTATCTATTGATTTACCTTCATGATTTCGTACACAAGTCAAAGCCATTCCTGGGACAATTTGCCAACTCCAGTTCGCCACAGACCACTCGCTGCGGGACTAAGAGCTACACTAATATAAATAGAAACAGTGGAATAGAATCCTTGAACAAAGGATGCAAAAGAAGGAACAGAATGAAACGTGAATGGCAAAAACTAAAATCATGTTTTATTTTGAATAATCAAATAGAATCGTTAAATGGTCCCGCACTAAGTTGTCCCACGGCGAGTTGGCCATGACAAGTTGTCCTGCACTGAGTTGGGCATCTGGCCAGACACTCAGCTCCATTTATTTCTTTATTTATTTATTGGTTCGATTTATATGCCGCCCTTCTCTGGAGACTCATGGCGGCTTACAATGCATTAAGCAATAGCCTCCATACTTTTGTATATATTTGCTTAGTAGGGCTTTTGGCCCCCCCCTAAACGGTGTTCTTTTTTATAGTCAGCTTATTGCCCCCACAATCCGGGTCCTCATTTTACCTACCTCGAAAGGATGGAAAGCTGAGTCAACCTTGAGCCTGATGAGATTTGAACTCACAGTAATTGCAGGCAGCTGGCAACTAAGTGCTACTTAAGTGCTTCTTAACAGCACCTTAGGCTGCTGCGCCACCAAGGCACCTACACCAGGTGTCAGCAACCTGCGGCTCTGGAGCCGCATGCGCCTCTTTGGGCCCTCTGCTGTGGCTCCCCATCAGGTGATCCCACCACTGGCTGGCCCCGCCCCTCGCCCTCTCCTCCCAGTCACTCCTCGCCTGGCCTGAGAAGGTAAGGGCAACGGCAGGTGATGGAGAAGTGGCCACAGCAGAGACAGAGAGATACAGAGAGAGGGGGAGAGAGAGAGACAGAGAGAGAGATGGGGAGAGAGGGAGAGAGATGGGGAGGGAGGGAGAGAGAGATGTCAAAAGGATTTTGTGGTTCCGGGTGTTTTTTAACAACCGGTTCTCTGCCCTAATGACCAGCTGGGTGGGCGTGGCTAGGGAAGGGGTCATGTGACTGGTGGAAGTGAATGACATCGAGTTGGCCACGCTCACCCAGGTTTTGTGGCTCCTGGTGTTTTGGGTCCAAAAGGCTCTTTGAGTGTTTAAGGATACAGACCCCTGGCCTAGACTCTACCCCGCAAGGGATTATGGGGCCATTAAAACGCTAGTGTACACCCATGCAACTTTATCAAAAGAATGCTTGACCAGCCCAAATGCAAAAATTACTAAGGAGTTCCTGGAAGTTTGACAAAACAGCCTTCAATAGAGCCATAGAGATAAGCCACATTAAACCATTCAAAAGAGACATTTACATGCCCTCCAAAGGTGTTTAAAAAAGACTCCCCAGAATACGATGGACAGCCAAGAAAAAACAAAGAAGTAGATTATTGAATAAATTGATCCCGAGTTCTCGCTTGAGGGACCAATGTCCAGGCTCAACTTATCCTACTTCGGACACCTTATGCAAAGATCCAGCATCTTGGAGAAGACTGGGAAAGGACTGGGAAGAAAGAACAGAGGAGGACCAAGGGAGGGTGTGTGTGTGTCTCTGTTACAGTTGTGATGGAAACACTGGGAGACTTGAAAGAACTGGTTAGGGATAGGTTCTCTTGGAGAAAATCTATCTATGTGGTTGCCAGGCATTGCAAATGTCTTGATGGCAGAAAATCAATCAAAAGACACAACTTAAAAAAAAAAAACACCATTAACACCACTTGTCTGAAATGGTAGAGGGCAGTGATAACTAACCTTTTAGCCATCATGTGCCAAAAGCGTGGAGAGTGGGGGGGGGGTTTTGCCACGCTCCCCCTGCTTTTTTCCCCCATGCCCCACTCCCCCACGCATGCGCATAGGACTCCCAAGCACCCCCCACTTTTGGTACGTGATGGCACAGTGGGCCCGGTAGGCCTGTTTTCGCCCTCCCCAGGCTCCAAAGGCTTTCTTGGAGCTTGGGGAGGGCAAAAATGGCCTTCCTCACCATTCTGGAGGCCCTCTGGAGGCTGGAAACGGCTCGCTTCCCAACTTCCCGTGGGCCTGGAAGGCCCGAAAATCAGCTAGCTGGCGTGCGCATGCATGCTGGAGCTGAGCTAGGGCAATGCTCGTGTGCCCACAGATATGGCTCTGGATGCCACCCGCATCCCATAGGTTCACCCTCACAGGTATAGAGTCTCTTGCTTGAGCAGAAGCAGGGGGCTGGACTAGAAGACCTCCAAGGTCCCTTCCAGCTCTATTCTGACTTTCCAACACAAGAACTCCATAACAGAAGGCAAATGTGAGGTCTTGGGCCTCATCCAGCATAACTCTGTGCAGTGCTAGACTATAACATATTGTATCTGCAGGGAGTCAACTAGGCTCTGTTGAAATAGCTTCTGAGACAGACAGTTCTGTTGTTGTATAACTCTTATACTTAGGAAAGTTTTCTGATCGTCCAACCTAAATATACCTCCTTGTAATTTAACCCCTCAGCTTCTTTTTCCTGTCTTCTGGAATATCTCTGAACAATTCTGCCCCAAGTTCTACATGACCTCCTTCAGCTCCCACAGCATCTCCCCACGTCTTCTCTTCCCCAGGCTAAGCGTACCCAGTTGATGCCTCTAATCATTCCTCACAATTTTCCCTTCAGGCTCCTTGTCCTTTTTTTCTTTTTTTTTTTTGATTGACCTCTTGTGAATATACTCCCCATCCCTCTGCTCCACTCTATCAATGTCTTTCCAGAAATGCAGTACCCAGAAAGGGAAAGAGTATTCTGAAATATTTCTAAGAAAAGCCGAAGAGAAACGGCTGCTCGACATATTTCTCCGTAATCAGGAGTGGGCTTCAAAATTTTTAGCAAGGGGTTCTCTGCCCGGTTCATGGGTGGGCATGGCCATGGTGGGCGTGGCCTAGTCGGCACCATGGTGGAGGGGGCGTTTTTGCCCTCCCTGGGCTCTGGAGGCTCTGGAGGATTTCCTCCAGACTCTGGGAGGGCAAAAACGGCCTTCCCAGGCTCCGGAGGTGCTCTGGAGGCTGGAAACAGGCCTGTTTCAGCCTTCCTGAACTTTTGGTAGGCCCATTTTCACCCTCCCCAAGCCTCCACACAGAATCTTAGCTAGAGGTTCTGCCAAACCGCTGTGAACCCCCAGCAGCCCATCCCTGTCCGTAACAGCTATCAAATAAACTTCATATTCTGATAGTGTTGTGTCAGGAGTGTTGTGGCCTGTCGGCCACTGGGCTCTCCAACAGCCGCATGAGAAGAGGAGGTATGGGAGTCAGTGTCAGCATCAAGAAAACCTGACACCTCTGAGGGGAAAGAGAGAATGGAACTGTCAGAGAGAAAGACAGAGGCGAAGCTTGGGCTGTCCATTAGCCCTCAGATGGAGAGTCAACAGCCCCCAGGCCTGGAGGTGGCTGATGAGGAAGAGGAGGAACAGCTGGGTCCAGTGCCTGATGCATGGATGCACAGAAGGCAGAGGAGAGGAGAGCAGTGGAAATCTATGGGCCAATCCTTGGGATGGAAGAGCCATAGCTCTGGGAATAAAAGGCAGGGGGCAGAGATGAATAGGTGTGGCAGACAACTATTCATCTCCCTGCTGGGCAGACTTGTTAGCCTGTTGTGTGTGTGAGAGAGAGACTTTTTGTCAGGGCTGCTGGTACTCCTAATAAAGGAATCATTAATTAAACTACAGAGGGTTTGTCGTTTTTGGGAGCTGGGTCAGAACATATCCAGAACCAAAGACAAAATACAAAAGGATGAAAGAAAGAATGTCATCTACAAAATGAACTGTAAGTAACAATTGCAACCAATTCTACGTGGGACAAACTTCACGTCAATTAAAAACCAGGATCCACAAACACCAGCTGGCAGTCTCAAATGCCACGATCCCAAATCCTTAACCTTTACCCACACTGACACCAAACAGCACCAGTTCAATTGGAACAACACAAAAATCATCAGCCATACTACCACCTGTCCCGCTCATGAGTTCATCGAAGCCTGGCCCTCCAACAAGAAATTCCATCAACAGACACATTGAACCCCAAATGTGTCCCCAGCCTACGAACCCCAAATCAACCACACAGCCAACCAGAGACTGACCCACAACCAATCCACTCAAGACTCCCTCCACCAGCAGTTCACCTCCCCAGTGACCCTGACCTGATGTAACCTCCTTAATGTCAACTCGCAAAGCATCCCTGGCCTGCTCTTGAATTGCCATAGGCCAGGGGGGATGGGAAACTGGCAAAATGGCACAGCAGCCAAAGACAGATGCACATTCCAGACTTATCTCTCTCAAGGCTGTATCCCAGAGTGATCTACAGCAGCTGAGGGGAGTGACCTCTACAACCTGAAAAATTGCTCCATTGGTGAATGTGATTGATGACACACCTGGGGGTGGGGGGAGAACAGGGTCATAATTGGAACATAAATTACATAGGGTCAGAGCTGGCTTCACTTGGGAATGTGCCAACATGAAGCTCCTAATAAATAACTGGATTTCTTTTGAAGCTTGGCTCGAGACTAATGATTTAATTAGGGCATCCATCGGAACCCTAACATTTATCACAAGAACCATCATAAGACTCACTGATGACTCACATCTGACCCATCACAAGACCCTCACTTGACACACCTACACCTGAAGCTCTTATAAACAGAAGAACACTGACGTCCCCTCAAGCCTTTTGAAGATGTTACCTAGCCTGGTCACCAAACATTCAGAAACCAACCCACAATCTTGGAGAAAGAACCTTCAACCTATTCTAAATGTGGCCTGAACAATACAAACTAGAAAAGAGAGGTGGCTTGTTTTGATATAAACATACACTTTTGTTGATACAGCCTAGGATTTCGTGAACTGTTGGCCAACGTTCGGCTTGTGAATCATCAAGACATCCAGACCTTCCTTGCATGCTGTGCTACCCACGATGGTTCCTAATATTATCAGTAGGTGCATGAAAATCTATGAAGACAAGTGTGCATGAGCATGATTTCCTGAATGATCTAGAATGGGTTAGATCAGGGCTGTCCAACACAAGGCCCATGGGCCGGATCCGGCCTGTGATGTGGTCAGATCAGTGATGGGTTGCCCCCGGTTAGGACCGGTTCGCAAGAATCGCTAGTAAAACTGGCAGGAGGCCCCGCCCATGGCCCCTGATGTCATCATCAGCGATCTGTGCATGCGTAGAAGCTTCTGCGCATGTGCAGAAGCAAGGCGCATGCACGAGCAAAGCAAGCATAGTCCCATTGCGAACCGGTAGTAAAGGTAAGTAGAACCCACCCCTGGGTCAGATCCAGCCCATGGGGTCATCCTGGAAAAGGTAAGGGGCCAGCCCGCATTGCTTTGGCCCAGTCTACCCATTGAAAAGAGGAAACAGACGGCGATCCTGCGGGATCGTTTCTGCCACCGATAGTCTCCCACCGACCAACATGTTCCCACAGAGAGGGTCTCCTCAGGGTGCCATCGGTAAAGCAATGTAGACTGGTGACCCCTAGGGGGAGAGCCTTCTCTGTGGGGGCACCTGCCCTCTGGAATTTTTTTTTAAATTAGATTTATATGCTGCCCTTCTCTGGAGACTCAGGGCGGTTTACAATGCGCTAAGCAATGAACTGCCCCCTGGGATACGTATGATTCCCGATCTCCGTACCCTTCGCCGGGCCCTTAAGACCCTGCTATTTCAACAGTCTGGCCTGGCTGAATAAGAATCTGGATGGGGTATTTTAATGTTGAGGGTTTTTAACTGACAGGCCCAAATTTATTTAATTTGTTTTAAATTGGTTTTTTAAATTTTGTATCGTATATTGTTTTAGCATGGCTGTGCACCGCCCTGAGTCCTTCGGGAGAAAGGCGGTCTAAAAATCTAATAAATGAAAATGAAATGAAATAAACATGCCAGCAGTTTGGGAGTGGCGTCAAGCTGGCCATGCTCACCCAGTCAGTTGTGTCCAGTGAGTGGCATCAAGCTGGCCATGCCCACCCAGTCAGCTGCATCCAGCAAGTGGCGTCAAGTTGGCCACGCCCATCCAGTTGGCCACACCCATCCAGTCAGCCACTCACCCCCCACTCCCCGAGGTCAACCACAGCCCTGATGCGGCCCTCAATAAAATTGAGTTTAACACCTCCGGGTTAGATTCAGAGCTAATATTTTGCGGAAATCATGGTCGATGTATGTCAAAGTAAACAATAAATTGCCGTTACCCACCCCATTTCTGGATGCAGCTCTCAGCTTCCCGGAGCAATAGATTTATACGAAAAACCCAGCCTCTGCAAAAGGCAACATGTTGGGAAGTTCTGATAACTGGAAGCCAGAGACCTGAATTAATTTCTGTCCTGTACAGATCAAGCAAAACATTTGGGGACTTGTTCGACATTCTTCACAAGACTCGGCTTATGAACGAAACCACAAACAGTCCCTGTGATTCAAGTTTGAAGGTGAAACGTTGACAAATCCATGGCATAGGTGTGCAAAGCAGAGATAAGCCTCAATCTGCGATACATCAAAAACAACAGAAGTGAAGCCAGGGTGGTTTTGCGAGAGACAATTCAAGCTGCAATCTCCAAGGAAAAAGAAAAATGTTTAACCTGTAGGGTGTTTGACCAAATCACTGGGCCTGTTTTCTGCAAATGATGACAGAGTTTAGACAATCGGGCTGCAAGTTACCGGACAAGCAAAGTAGCAATTAATTCCGTATGATGTTCACCGTATCTCAAAAAACCCAGAAAACAGTTTCATATCTGAAACGTCCAATAAAACGTCATACATGATATTTTGTGTGGTTTATCTGGACTAAAAAATGATCTGGTCTTTTTGGCTTCCAGTTGCCCAGTCAGCTGTGGCCTTGCTGGGAAAAGCTGGCCTTTCGTGGAAGTTTCGTCAAAGTAAGATTTGGAGTTTCCTCAAAGGAAAGAAAAGCCAAATATCAAGCAAACCTACAAGGAATGTTGAAAATAGTAACAAAAGTTTGCAAATTGATTCACAGTTCCAGGTTTCACAGCAAACCTAGGCACCCCGGTGAGATTGGAAGGGAGCTTTGGTTAAGGGAAAAAAGGAGAGAAAGGTCTTCAGGCATTTTTCTCCCAAATTTTACTAATCCCCTCCTGGTATTTTGGCAGTGACGTTGTTCTGAAGGTTGAAGAGAGCCAATGTTATAAAGAACATCAGTCTTAATTATCAGTCTTACTAATTGCAATAAAATATATGAGCCACGGTGGCGCAGTGGTTAGAGTGCAGTACTGCAGGCTACTTCTGCTGAATGCCGGCTACCTGCGATTTGGCAGTTCGAATCTCACCAGGCTCAAGGTTGACTCAGTCTGTCAAGAGAGCAACTATAAGCATGTATTGTACTGCTGCCATCTTGACCTTATGCCCCTGGACAGACAGGAGCTTGTTTTCAGTGCTTCCTTGGCATATCAAGAGGTTATAAGAGCCGTGGTGGTGCAGTTGTTAGAATGCAGTATTGCAGGCTAACTGTGCCCACTGCCAACCTTGACTGGGTCAAGGTTGACTCAGCCTTCCATCCTTCCGAGGTGGGTAAAATGAGGATCCAGATTGTTGGGGACCACAGGCTGACTCTGTAAACCACTTAGAGAGGGGCTGTAAAGCAATGTGAAGCAGTATACAGTATAAGTCTAAAGGCTATTGCTATTGTCCTTCCTTCCTTCCTTCCTTCCTTCCTTCCTTCCTTCCTTCCTTCCTTCCTTCCTTCCTTCCTTCCTTCCTTCCTTCCTTCCTTCCTTCCTTCCTTCCTTCCTTCCTTCCATCCATCCATCCATGGTGCACAGTGGTTAGAATGAGTACTGCAGGCAAACTCTGCCCATACCAACAGTTCAGTTCTGATTGGCTCAAGATTGACTCAGTCTTCCATCCTTCCGAGGTGGGTAAAATGAGGACCCAGATTGTTGGGGGCAACAAGCTGACTCTGTAAACTGCTTAGGGCTGTAAAAGCATCGTAAAGCAGTATATAAGTCTAAGTGCTATGCTTTTCTTTCTTTCCTTCCTTCCTTCCTTCCTTCCTTCCTTCCTTCCTTCCTTCCTTCCTTTCCTTCCTTCCTTCCTTCCTTCCTTCCTTCCTTCCTTCCTTCCTTCCTTCCTTCCTTCCTTCCTTCCATAAGTCTGCCCACTGCCAGCAGTTTGATCCTGACAGGGCTCAAGGTTGACTCAGCCTTCCATCCTTCCAAGGTGGGTAAAATGAGGTCCCAGATTGTTGAGGGCAAGAGGCTGACTCTGTAAATCGCTTAGAGAGGGCTGGAAAGTACATTCTAAAATGGTATATATGCCTAAGTGCTAAGTGCTACATCTTTAATTATGTATTGTATCTGGATTGCCTGTCTGCTGTACAATGTTGACTTGCAGGTATGTTTTCAGGGGAAATAAGAAAAATTGAGATGCAGTCAATGCTCTGCCCCCTTTTTAAATATAATAGATGGGGATGCCCATCTTGGTATCTTTGCTTCCCGCTATGACTCAGTGTGTAACAAGCATAGCGACCTCTCTCTTCGCTGAATTGGCTGCCCCTTTTTACGATGCCATAAAATCAAATCTCCACCTACCTGCCCCGACCTCGTTACAACCAGGAAGTAACCTGCTTTTCATCCTCTGAGCATGCCCAGAAGGCTTTGCGCATGTACAGAGGGTCTAAAATCAGACGTGAAGATGGTACGCGCACTTCCAAACCAGTAAGGAAGCTAAGTAGATTTCACCCCTGGGCTCAAGCTGTTATTGGGATCTGTCTCTTGTCTTAATAGTTGGGTAAAACAGGCTACCTGAAATACACTTCAAGCTGCATTTACTCTAGTGCTGACATAAGAAGGAGAAGCAGAGACGTCTGGAAAGGGACGGTTGACTTTTCACCTACTTATTTTCCCTGGAGATAATATCCCCTAGGAGATGGGATGGGAGGGGGAAATTCCTTTGAGCTGGAACAGTAGATTAGGGTTAGAGTGACTTGGAAGATGGCCAATGAGTACAGAGGAGTGGGGGAAGGAAAGGGAGGGTTTTTGGGTCGGAAGTCAGTGTTGGCTACGATGAATCGGAGCAAGAATGTCGTGCTTAATAAATGAGAGTTTTTTCATCAAAGACTTTGTTTGAAATGCAATTTATTTGAGACGACCTTGAAACTTGACACTACCCATTGAACCCATACTAGCAATCGTTCTGTCATCTGAACATAGCGTGAGCCATGAGCAGAAAACGACAACAGGGTTTTATTAAACCAGCTTTAGAGTTTTTCATGTGATCATGTGAATCCAGCCTCTTTGCTCCCTGCTGGTAAAACAATCTTTGCATTTGCTAACTTACCTCGGTGCCCTGATTTTTTTGCTGTCCTGATCTCAATATCCAATATTATATGGTGCTTGCCATCTGCTGATTCCTTTTCCTAATTCTTTATCATCCTCGTATTTATATCTTGCTGGCTTTAGTAGCTCCAAATTAGGGAGTGGGGGAGGGTGTTTCGTCGGTCTGCAATCCAGCCTGCTGCAATTCATTTTTTAACAGCAGGGAACAAATATCTCCTCTCCCAATTTCTCAGAAATATAATTAAAAAAAAAAAAAACAACCCAGAGACTGCTTTGATATTGAATGTTATCTCTCTTTATATAAAAGCAAAATCCGCTCACTCATCATAAAATCTCCAGAACGGTAAAGACAACAAACTTGAAATTTGGCACGTACGTTCCTCTTGGCTTTTAGGTGCTCGCTAACAAAGGATTTTTCAAAATGACGGTCAGATCATTAGTATTTTATATACAGTATATTCATATTCAGTATATTAACACGCTCTGATGCTAAGGAGTTAGACGTTCTACTCCCCCTCCCCACCTGAAAAGAACTCTGTTCCAACTGCCACTTGCCTCACATTCCTCAAGTTCAAACTGGCAGACGTTCCACTCCTTCACTCAGGAGCAGTCTAGGGCTCCTTAAAGTACTAAATGTCGGTACCTCACCAAAATGTCTACGCCTTCCACCTATGGAACTGCTTCCGGACTCAAGGCGGCGGGAGAGATATTCCCTTATGTGTTACAATCACCGACCACCACTGAGCCAACGGATTGTGAACCGAATTTCTCCTGCATAGTGTCCCAGCCCCAACTCACTTCTTACACTGACCCCCTCATTTCAGACAAATCTGTTCGTTCTACTGTAACACCAGTCAAAGGGAAAAGATTGCCTGGAAGTACAACGGATGTTTCAAAATGACGTCTTTTGGAGCCAAAGAGGTGCAGGAGGGAAATTTTATGCCAACATTCAAAGTGCAGGGGCAGGTCTACTACAGGATAGGGAGTATCCAGTGTGGGTTTCAATTGTTTTTTACTACAGGTTCTGTGGGTGTGGTTGGTGGGTGTGGCATGGCTTGGTGGGTGTGGCTTGGTGGGCGTGGCAGGGGAAGGATACTGTAAAATCTCCATTCCCTCCCCACTCCAGGGGAAGGTTATTACAAAATCCCCATTTCCTCCCGATCAGCGGGGACATGGGAGGCTGAGAACAGATGGGGGAGGAGCCAGTCAGAATTTTTACTACTGGTTCTCTGAACTACTCAAAATTTCCACTACCGAAATTCTCCAGAACTGATCAGAACCTGCTGAAACCTACCTCTGGGAGTATCATGGCGAGGCCTCAGCAGTAGCCTTCATTTCTCCAGATATACTTTGTTGGTGATGATGACCATGGGAATGCGACAATGGTCATAAGTGTGAAAATTGGTCATAAGTAGCGAAGCACGGGTATCCAGCTAGTATTCAATATGGGGACCTTAGGATGGGTCATGGGAGAGAATTTCTTCTCAATATTGAGGGTGTTAGTTGTACTTACACTCGTTAGCCTTTCAAGATTTATGAGGGGTCCCCCCTCTACCTTTTCAAAGGGTTTAAAAACAAGGGAAAAATAATCTAGAAAACTTTAAATTACTTCGCTAGATTAAATAAATTGCACATCATTCGCTTTTTTTGCCTGATTAATTTTTTCTTTTCCCCAGTCTTCTGGGGAGTTAATTTATCCCCATCTGTTTATAAAAAGGGTCAAATTCTAATTAAAACAGTGGTGCTCCTTATTTAGGTCTTTATTATTAATATATTATTGAAGTTTTTTTAATGATTGTTAACAAGCCACACGAGAAGAGTAATTTTTCTGTTCGCCGAATCGACCCTCCCTGTCCCCATTTTTTTTCCCCCTCTCTTCATCCTTGATTGCTCTGATTTGAAAATTACGTATCACGGGCAAAAAGACATTTTCCTCTTTTGTGCTGGATAATTACATGAGTTAACAATCCTTTCACTTTGGCTGGGAATTCTGCTTAATGACTTCCAGTCACGCACTAAAAAAAAAAAAATTAGAAAAATTGGCTGGCGGACTCAAAATTGAAGGGTCCGTTTGACCCAAAGCTGCTGATGGCCCACAATCGGCAAATTGAGTAGACTCATCATTGAAGGAATCCTGCAGAGGGAGGAAAAAAAGAAACATTTAAATGTCAGCAGCAAAAGGAACAAGACAGGGAAAAAAGAACAAGAGCATCAAAAGCAGCTTGAAAATGTCAGTAGGTGTTAAGACTCACGCACCTGGGGTGGGCAGAACTCAGAGAGGGGTCCAGCCTGCATTGGGCTCTGCCGATTCTCATTCCGTCTCACGAAAACAAACATTCTTTTGAAACTCTTTCAGAGAAGAGCATTTCAGTGATGTCTTCAGCGATGGGATGGTGGTGGCTTATGGATGGAAACTGACCAAGGAGCGATTCAACCTAGAAATAAGGAGAAATTTTCTGACAGTGAGAGCAATCAACCGATGGAACAGAAGTTGCCTTCCGAAGTTCTGGGAGTTTCATCACTGGAGGCTTTCAAGAAGAGACTGGACGACCATCTGTTAGAAATGGTGTAGGGTCTCCTGCTTGGGTGGGGGTGGGGGTTGGACTAGATGATCTCACAAGGTCCCTTCCAACTCTGTTAATCTGAATCTATCAAAGGCCTGGAAACTAAAACATCCAATGAATGGTTGCAGGAACTGGGCATGGCGAGTCTAATGAAGAGAAGGACCAGGGGAGGCAGGATAGCAGTCTTCTAATATTTAAGGGTCTGCCACAGAGAGGAGGGGGTCAAGCTATTTTGGAAAGGCCAGATAAGGAAGAATAGATGGAAACTGAACAAGGAGAAAATGAACCTGGAAATAAGGAGAAATTTTCTGACAGTGAGAACGATCAACTGATGGAACAGAAGTTGCCTTCGGAAGTTCTGGGAGCTTCATCACTGGAGGCTTTTAAGAAGAGCCTGGACGGCCATCTGTCAGAAATGGAGTAGGGTCTCCTGCTTGGGCAGGGGGTTGGACAGCCTCCTTGGCTAGTCCTCACCCTCCCATTCAGTCCCAAGGACAAACACGAAGGGGAACCTTTCCTGGGGCCATTTCCAGTAATCGTTCCCCCTTTGCTGTTACAGGAGAGAGTGTCACCCTTGAAAAATGATCGAAAAATGATCAAAATGTGATGCAGTACAAAAAGGGCAGAACTTTTGTAAGGTAGCTGTAGTTGCTGCCTTGGCTTTTTTGATTGCTTGGGGAGGCCTCTGATGTCCACTGGTATCTCACCCAACAACGAAGCAGGCTAAAATATTTTCCATCCAGCACTTCGGCGCAGCCTCTGCTGAGATCATACCTTGGGGTTGTTTTCAACTTAGGTGGGGAATGAGATGGACTTCAAAGCAAGGGGAGGGTGGAAATCCCAGGGTTTGCTCTGTCCCAGTCTTCCCGTCTTTAATTATCATCCTCTTTTAATACCCCATAATCCCTTGCAGGGTGGAGCCTGGGAAACTGAATGGAGATGAGTGCTTACTGGCCTGATGCCCTTCCTGTCACCAGTGCAGAGTTTTTTTCCACCGATATATTCTCTCTTTTTTTTTTTGAAAAGTTTTTCAGTTTTAATTCTTATACACATAATATAAAATGTACACTTTCTTATACATAATTAATCATACATATACATGTTTTCCTTAAAGAACGCATTAAAATAAGGCATTTTAATTACATTTGGAGTTGCTTTTCTACCCTTTCTTCCCTTATTTTGCAACAAACCTCCTTCTTCTTCTCCTCTTTCCCTTCCCTCCCTCCTCTCCTCTCCTACTTTCTCCTTCCTCCTATCCTATCTCATCCTATTTCCCCTTCCTTTCCCCCACTCCTCTCTTCTTTTCCCCCTTCTCACCTTCTCTCCTACTCCTGTCCCCTCCCCTTCCTTCCTCTCCTTTTCCCTTTCTTCCATTCCTCTCCCTCCCTCTCCTCTTCCTACCCTCTCCTCCTCTCTCCTTTCTGTCTTCTTTGCTGTGGAATATTTTCCTTGTTTGGTATCCGAAAAACTCCTTTATTCTAATATTATATACTTTCTTTCAATTTCTTTTCAGATTTATTCTGTCTATCAGTATGATGATAATACTGATAGATAGAATAAATCTGAGATATATTCTCCTTGTGTCCAGAGAGAGAAATATCTGCCTCTACTTAGGATCGAACTCACAACCTCCTGACTGTGAGGTGAGAGCTCCATCTCAAGGCCACTGCACCACTCATCTTCCTGCCTTTTGTGTGAGTGGGGAAAACCCATCTGTTGCTTTTTCTTGGTCACTGCCTCTCCTAGTAGAGCAAAGCCTAGGAGACGAGCTGCAAAAGGTTGGCAGGCTGGTGGTGATTCACTTATGAACAGCTGCAAGAAAGGTCATAAAATGGGGCAAAGTGTCACTTTTGTAGGAAGTTAGCACCCACCCCTCGCCTAGGAAAATGAGATATTTTAGCAGATATTAAAAGGGCAGAATATTTCCCCTAAAAGGGAGGCAGAAACTCAACCCCCTACACCTTTGTCAGTGGGCCATGAAGGCCTGGCCCAGTCTATTCTACATAACAAAGATCTACCTCCTCCAGGCAGAGCCATGGTAGGAATTGCCCAAAGCCCTTTCACTACATCATCACCCAGTAAAAGTCAACCAAGCCTAGGACATAGACAACCTACAAAGTTACCCCTGCATGGCGCCATGGGAGTCTGGCAACCAATCAGAATACAAGCTCAAATTCAAAAGCCCAAAGAGGGTATAAAACTCAGGCACTCTCAGCAGCTTTGCCCTTTTTTTTTTTCCTTCTTCACCCACGTTCTTCAAGGCATGTGATCCTGTCCACCATTAAAACCATCTTTCCAATCAGCCACCACGTTTCCAGTGTCTTTCTCCCCACTTGGAACTGGACCCAGATGGACGTTTCTTCCGACACTTCACAAGAGAAATTTTGGGCTCAATGACCTGTGTTTATGCATTCTCTTAGAAACAAGAAGAATCTATCTCGGGGGGTGGAGTGGGGATTGCTCCCTCCCCAAACTTCCTCTCTCTTCTTCTTATCTCACCCTGGAAGGCACAAGGAGAACGGAGTGGATGCAGGACTGAGATTCTCTGTGGTTTTGGTGGAAACAGCAAAGATTCTTTGCAAAGATTTCGTCTATTTTAAGAAGTGGGTTGAACTGGAGCTGCAGAAACGCTGGGCTCTGCCGATAAAATCTGGGTCTTTTATTGTCAGCTCTGATTCAGCAGGATAAAAGAGAAGAACTGTGCGTTTGAAGTGTGCTTTAAAAAAAGCAGGATTTTTTTTTTTCTGGTGAAATGCCATCGTGCGGTAACTGTTATTCTGGCATGTACCTGGTGATGAGGAGATGGTCTATTTTCCACCAGAGATTGCTTTCCAGCCGTCTGCACCCTGCCTGGCTCCCACATTTTCCCGGAAAAGGAGACCCTGGCAGAGAATTAATTTTTTCGCTTTATGGAAAGGGAGGGAGAGTGCAGGGTGCATCTCGAGAAAGTGAGAAATGATGGAACAATTTGGAATAGAGGTAGTCCTCGACTTACGACAGTTCATTCAGTGACCGTTCACAGTTACAACGGCACTGGAAAAAGTGACTTATGACCGCTTTTCGCAGTTACAACCTTGGCAGCATCCAATGGTTATGTGATTTACATTCGGACTAATAGATTAACAGAGTTGGAAGGGACCTTGTAGGTCATCTAGTCCAACCCCCTCTCCCCGCCCAAGCAGGAGACCATACACCATTCCTGGCAGATGGCAGTCCAGTCTCTTCATGAAAGCCTCCAGTGATGAAGCTCCCACAACTTCTAAAGGCAACTTCTGTTCCATTGGTTGATTGTTCTGTCAGAAAATTCCTCCTTATTTCCAGGTTGAATCTCTCCTTGGTCAGTTTCCATCCATTGTTCCTTGCCTGACCTTCAGGTGCTTTGGAGAATAGCTGGACCCCCTCCTTTCTGTGGCAACCCCTCCAACATTGGAAGACTGCTCTCCTGTCTCCCCTGGTCCTTCTCTTCACTAGACTAGCCAGGCCCAGTTCCTGCAACTGTTCTTCATATGTTTTAATTTCCAGGCCATTGATAGATTCAGATTAATAGAGTTGAAAGGGATCTTATAGGTCCAACCTCCCCACCCAAGCAGGAGACCCTCCACCATTTCTGACAGATGGCCATCCAGTCTCTTCTTGAAAGCCTCCAGGGATGAAGCTCCCACAACTTCTGAAGGCAACTTCTCTTCCATGGGTTGATTGTTCTCACTTCTTCATGATACAACTGTAAAGTTTTCCATTCAAAGTAGTGAAACTAAGCAACGTTTTTATTCCCTTCAATCCTCCCACTCAAGCAGACCCTACACCATTTCTGACTGAACTCCTGAAGGCAACTTCTGTTCCATCGGTTGATTGTTCTGACTGTCAGAAAATTTCTCCTTATTTCCAGGTTGAATCTCTCCTTGATCAGTTTCCATCCATTATTCCTCCTCTGGCCTTCAGGTGCTTTGGAAAATAGCTTGACCCCCTCCTCCTCTCTGTGGCAGCCCCTCAAATATTGGAACACGGCTATCCTGTCTCCCCTGGTCCTTCTCTTCACTAGACTAACCAGGCCCAATTCCTGCAATTGTTCTTCATATGTTTTAATTTCCAGGCCTTTGATAGATTCAGATTAACAGAGTTAAAAGGGATCTTATAGGTCATCTAGTCCAACCACCCATCCAAGCAGGAGACACTGGAGACCCTACATCATTTCTGACCGATGGCAGTCCAGTCTCTTCTTGAAAGCTTCCAGGGATGAAGCTCCCACAACTTCTGAAGGCAACTTCTGTTCCATGGGTTGATTGCTCCCACTGTCAGAAATGCTTGGCAACTGGTTCATATTTATGACGGTTGCAGGGTCCCTGGGTCACGTTCTGCGACCTTCTGACAAGCAAAGTCAATGGGGAGGCCGGATTCGCTTAACGCCCGAATGACTAACTTAACAACTGCAGTGATTCAGTTAACAAATGTGACAAGAAAAGTTGTATGATGGGACCATACTCACTTACACAAATGTCTCACTTCACAACAGAAATTTTGGGCTGAATTGCAGTCACAAGTCAAGGACTGCCTGTACCGAAGTGGAAGTCAGGAAAGCAAAGGCTCAGAATGAACAAAGACTTGCAACAAAAGTCCAAAAAAGTTTCTTTCAACATATTAACAACAAGAAAGAAGTCAAGGAAACAGTCAGGCCATTAAAGAGAGAAGATGGCAAAGAAGTAACAGGCAGTAGGGAGAAAGCAGAGCTGCTAAACTCATTCTTTGCATTGGTTTTTTTTTTTTAAATTTAATTTATATGCCGCCCTTCTCCGGAGACTCAGGGCGGCTTACAATGCATTAAGCAATAGCCTTCATACTTTTATATATATTTATACAAAGTCAGCTTATTGCCCCCACAAACTGGGTCCTCAATTTACCCACCTTAGAAAGGATGGAAGGCTGAGTTGACCTTGAGCCTGGCTAGGATTGAACTCACAGAATTACAGGCAGCTGGATGTTAATTGCTGCCTTTAGTAGGAGGCATTAGCCCCCTACGCTACTCAGGCTCCTTTTTCACCAAAAAAAGAAATTATAGCCCGACGTTATCCTTGTTCTCCTTCTGTTCCCTCATCTAAGTCATTTATGGGCCTAAAATGGAAACTTGTGGTACCCCACTCCTTACTTCTCTCTATGTGGATGCAGTACCACTAAACACAATGTCAACTCGCAAAGCATCCCTGGTCTGCTCTTGAGTTGCGGTAAGCAA
Source organism: Coluber constrictor foxii (assembly GCA_038048745.1). Lineage (NCBI taxonomy): Eukaryota > Metazoa > Chordata > Lepidosauria > Squamata > Colubridae > Coluber > Coluber constrictor. The sequence goes on from CM075976.1 coordinate 930,914, forward strand.
GGGGGGATGGGAAACTGACGAAATGGCACGGCAGCCAAAGACAGATGCGCATTCCAGACTTATCTCACTCAAGGCTGTCTTCCACGGTTACCCACAGTGGCCAGAGGGGAGTGATCTCTAGGACCTGCAAAATTGCTCCGTTGGAGAATGTGATTGACGACACACCCTGGGGATGGGGAGAGGGGGGAAACAGGGACATAATTGGGGCGTAAATTACGTAGGGTCAGAGTTGGATTCACTTGGGAACGTGTCAACATGAAGCTCCTAATAAATAAGTGGATTTCTTTTGAAGCTTGGCTTGAGGCTCATGATTTAATTAGGGCATCCTTTGGAACCCTGAAAGCAAGCCAACTCTGACCCAACGTAAGGGTCATTGAGTAGGGTTTGTCAGCCAGTCATCAGAGAGAAGACAAAATTGACACAAATGGGTCTTCAAAGCCAACAGCACAGACTTTTCATCATATTTCATTTATTTCAACATTTTATATAATGATCCATCACACCACAGTGACACTGCATGTGGTGCACACTGGATTAAATCCAGAAAACTAGAAGCTTTTTTTTTTGGAAGAAGCAAATCCTTAATTATGAAAAAAAAAAGATATAGAATAGAATAGAATAGAATAGAATAGAATAGAATAGAATAGAATAGAATAGAATAGAATAGAATAGAATAGAATTCTTTGTTGGCCAAGTGTGATTGGGCACACAAGGAATTTGTCTTTTGTGCATACACTTTCAGTATACATAAAAGACAAGATACGTTCATCAAGAATCATAAAGTACAACACTTAATGATAGTCATAGGATATAAATATTAACAACTGCAGTGATTCACTTAAAAACTGTGGCAAGAAAGGTAGTAAAATGGGACAACATTCACTTAACAAATGTCTCACTTAACAACATACATTTTGAACTCAATTATGGTCGTAAACCGAGAACTACCTGTGGTGAGTTTCACAGCTTAACTCTTCTGTTTCAATGCACGGCCTTTTCAAACCTGAATTTCCCATCACTCTTCATCTCTAGATAATTCACACCCTTCCATATTTGGGGAGAAGCAAACAACTCTCTTTTTTTCCTACGCATCTCATAATTCCCCAACTTTTTATTACACGCCTCCTTTGTCTTCTTTGTCTATTTGCATATAATACAATTGTATACTGATGGACTGCTGTGCGGATTGCTCTGTTTACTAATGGTGATACACTTGCTAGAATTGCCCATTACAAAATGGTGCTTTGTGTGCAAAAAAAAAACAAAACACCTCCACAAAAAAAGTGGCCCAACAGAAAGCAAAGGATACCCTTGCCGCCTTCTTTTCAATGCATTCGCTGATTTATTAATTTATTGCTTCTGATGCCGCCTGCTAGAAAGCCTTCCGTGATATGCAAATTAGATTTTATTCATTAGCTGATCTTCCCCACTTCTCCTGAAGTTGCAAGGGAAGATTTGCAAAAAAATAAAGTAAAATAAATCAAAAGGAAGTGTGAGAAGGGCAAGGAAAGGTGTGGGAACATTCTCGCTTTCCACCTCCTCCCTTAATTTATTGATAAATCGTGAGGCCGAACATTTCAACGGTAGAAAATGTGTTGGCACGTTAACCTGGCATGCTAGTACGTTAAATGGTAAGTGGGAAAAAAAGAGGAAAAAGACCCCCTCTTTTACCCCGAGAAAGGAATAGAGAGGAGGAGATAAATGTTAAAATCTGGTGATGAAGTTAGAGAATCTTCTGTCCCCTAAGTGTCATTGAATACTGGTCCCCTCCCATGGACATCTTTCATCCTTTTGCCATTTTTAGAGGGCAGATTGAAAGTTCCCTGCATGTTCCCTGAGGATGGGCTCCAGCACCAGCCAGCACGAGGATGGGCTAAGCCTTAGTAAGGCCACACCTAGAGTACTGCATCCAGTTTTGGTCACCACACTATAAAAAAGATGTTGAGACTCTAGAAAGAGTGCAGAGAAGAGCAACCAGGATGATGAGGGGGCTGGAGGCTAAAACATACGATGGACGGTTGCAGGAACTGGGCCTGGCTAGTCTAGTGAAGAGAAGAGAAGGACCAGGGGAGACAGGAGAGCCGTCTTCCAATATTTGAGGGGCTGCCACAGAGAAGAGGACGGGGGTCAACCCAGAGGTGGGTTTCAGCAGGTTCTGACCAGTTCTGGAGAACCGGTAGCGGAAATTTTGAGTAGTTCAGAGAATCGGTAGTAAAAATTCTGACTGGCCCCGCCCCCATCTATTCTCTGCCTCCCAAGTCCCAGCTGATCAGGAGGAAGTGGGGATTTTGCAGTAACGCTCCCCTGGATTGGGGTGGGAATGGAGATTTTACAGTATCCTTCCCCTGCCACGCCCACCAAGCCACGCCCACAGAACCGGTAGTAAAAAATTTTGAAACTCACCACTGGGTCAAGCTATTTCCCAAAGCACCTGAAGGCCAGACAAGGAATCATGGATGGAAATTGACCAAGGAGAGATTCAACCTGGAAATAAGGAGGAATTTCCTGATAGTGAGAGCAATCAATCAGTGGAACAGAAGTTGCCTTCGGAAGTTGTGGGAGCTTCATCTCTGGAGGCTCTCAAGAAGAGACTGGACCTCCATCTGTCAGAAAGGGTGTAGGGTCTCCTGCTGGGGCAGGGGGTTGGACTAGATGACCTCCAAGGTCCCTTCCAATTCTGTTAATCTGTTTGATCTTCCATGATATTCAGATTCTTCTCAAAAGTGCAAAACTAAGTACAGAACCTTACATTTCTCACAGTTGAATTACATCTTATTGGGGTAGGGTCCTGTGTTCAAGTCTATCAAGATCTCTAGAATCCTGAGCCTATATGCTGGGGGTGCTAGTTCGTGTCATCCACAGTGTTTATGAACCTCCCCTCTATTCCTTATCTAGCTATTTAGGAAGAGGTTGAAGAGTCCCGGGTCCAGCATAGCACCCTTTCCTCCTTGTGGACATAGACCGATTAAGACCACATCTTCTAGATTCCAATCACAGCACCTCGCTGGTGAGAAGCCCTTCCCGGGAGTACCTTCATTATTTCCTTGCCTTCTTCTATCATCTCTTGTACCTCTTTGAAGTTGAGATCCTCATCGATAGTGTTTGTTTCTTGAAAAAAATACCTTGTGCTGCTTTTTGCAAAAATCTGTTTTGCTTCCCATTTCTTCTGTTGTTATTCTCCTTTGTAAGCAGCTGAGAGAATATCAATTGGCTGCTGACAGATGAAGTGTTCTTTTAAGAAATAAATATGGAGAAGCTCCTGGGACTCCAGCAAGATAGATTAGCTCCACCTGAGAATTGAAGAAGAAGTCGGTGTCTTGCGAATGCAATGATTTAGGCTACATTCGAAGGGCTGGAAGAGAAGGCTTCAAATATTGCCTGCCAAGGACTTTTCTCCCTGGAAAGTGAGAGGAATGTAAATGAAGGTCCCAGGTCTACATGTGGGGAGAACTCTCCCCAGAGCTCTGGAGGCAATTCCCAAGTACTAACCCTCAAATGTAATTTTTAACCTGCCTCCAGAGGGAAATGAATACCCAATGGGAGGCTATTCGTATCAGCCAGCTCTCTGTTCTTAATTAGAGTCAGGGTTAAAATAAATTATTTGCAGTTGGGTGTGTGAGAGGTCCCAACCTGTTTTCCTTCCCCCTTTCTGACAGATACCTGTTAGAATTGCTGTGCGTTTTTATCCTGAAGGACTAGGTAAGCTCCAAGATACCTTCCTAAAAACCTAATTAGAACACACTCCTAACTAGACTAACTAATCTAACTAGTCCTAACTAGAATACATACAAAACACTCAAGGGATTTGTCCAGTGATGAAATCCAAATTTTTTACTACCGGTTCTGTGGGCATGGCTTGGTGGGCGTGGCAGGGGAAGGATACTGTAAAATCTCCATTCCCTCCCCACTCCTGGGGGAAGGTTATTGCAACATCTCCATTCCCACCACACTCTGGGGCCAGCCAGAGGTGGTATTTGCCAGTTCTCCAAACTGCTCAAAATTTCCACTATCGGTTCTCCAGAACCTGTCAGAACCTGCTGGATTTCACCCCTGGTTTTGTCCTGTTCTTTGAAGTAGGGGTCACCAACCTTGGCAACTTTAAGGCTTGTGGACTTCAACTCCCAGAATGGGTTGATGTCCACAAGTCTTAAAGTTGCCAAGGTTAGAGACCCCTACTTTGAAGCAACTGAGAAGTCCACTCCTTCTTAAGATTTTTGGAAACTGTTCTTCTATGTCATTCTCCATCTTCTTCTGCGTACTAAATATAGTATACCCAAAACCTTCTCCCATAGGCCCAAGTTTCCAGATAATCTTCACAATCTTGGAAGGCCTCCTCTAATTTGTTGCTTTCCTTCTTAAACAGTCATGCACAGAGTTGGACTCCAAATGTTATCTGACCAAGTCAAATAGAATGAAACGATCCTTGTTCATGATCTGGACTCCCTATGAAGACCCAGATTGTTGGGTGCAAGATGCTAACTTTGTAAACTACTTAGAGAGTGCTGTAAGCAATGGTGGGTTGTTCCTGGTTCGGTCCGGTTCTATAGAACCGGTAGTAAAATCGGCAGGAGGCTCTGCCCACCTGCCACTATATCATCATGGGTGATCTGCGCATGTGCAGAAGTACACAAGTGTGTTCCTGCTGTGAACTGGTAGTGAAGGTAAATGGAACCCATCCCTGGCTGTAAAGCACTGTGAAGCAGTATTGCTATTTATCTTCCTTCCTTCCTTCCTTCCTTCCTTCCTTCCTTCCTTCCTTCCTTCCTTCCTTCCTTCCTTCCTTCCTTCCTTCTTTCCTTCTTTCCTTCTTTCCTTCCTTCCTTCCTTCCTTCCTTCCTTCCTTCCTTCCTTCTTTCCTTCCATCCATCCATCCATCCATCCATCCATCCATCCATGATGCACAGTGGTTAGAATGCAGTATTGCAGGCTAACTCTGCTAACTGTTCGCTTCTCATCGGTTCAAGGTTGACTCAACCTTCCATCCTTCCGAGATTGGTAAAATGAGGAGACCCAGATTGTTGGGAGCAAGAGCTGACTCTGTAAACTGCTTAGAGAGGGGCTGTAAAGCACTATGAAGTGGTATATAAGTCTAAATGCTGCTGTGGCTATTCCTAATAATGGCAGCCACTGAGCTTTTCACCCATTAAGCTGTGCTTAATTATATTAAAATATGAATATAATTTGCTTATGTTGTGTGACCTGTTTAATATATGAGTGAAGACTTAATATATATCTAATTATTTAAAAAATGCAGTTACTGTTCCCTTAAACTTTCTCTCTCTCTCTCTCTCCCTCCCTTCCCCCCCCTCCCTCTACCTCTCTCTCATTATGTGTGATTTGTTAAGAGTCTCTGAGATGCTGTTTGGCACAAAGAGTACAAGGCCTGACAGTGCAAAATTTTGGAAGTGCAGGCAGATACCCCATTTTTTACTCTTCATTAGGGCACTGAAAAATGTACAAATGTGAGGAAATGCATTGTACATTTGTCCATGTAGAGAAAGTGTTCGGCAGAATGAGTATTCTTGCTTGGTTTCTCAGTGTGATAAGAGAGCAGTTTACTTTCATCATACAATAAAGATGGCTGAGAATTAATAGAGTACTTATCATTCATCATTGCACCATAGAATAAGACAAGGTTATTGATCTGCCATTGATTCCTTGGTGCATAAATGCAACAGTGGAGCAATGGACCAATCTATCTGGAAGAGTTGGAGGGTCTTCAGGAGAACGTGTCAGCTTTGGAAGCCATATTAGGGCTGAAGCTTCCATGCTGCCACCTTCTTCTCATGTGTGGGAAAGTAGGAGGGGGGATTTAGTAGAGGGGTTGTCTGTAGACATAACAGCATTCTTTCCTGTCGGTCAAGGTCAGGGTGATCCGGCATCTGGAGAAGGAGTAGTCGGAGTGCTGAGTCGAGATGGGACGGACGTTGATTGGAGCATGTGATCGACTGAGGAGTGAGGGGATGGATTTGGGGGGGGGGGGTTGATTTACTGAGCGAAAACCCGGACCTTTCAGATTTGGGTTTTCCCAGATGTGCCAGTTTATCTATTTTAGTAAAGAGAACTTTGGAAAATGCTTGCTTCCGCGTCTTTACTTGGAGTTGGGGTTTTCTGGAATGCTGACAGTAAGATTCTGTGCAGTTTGGAGCCCCCCAAATCCCATTTCTGGCTGGCCCTGGCTGGCCCACCCCACCCCACCCATCCCAGGAGTCCCCACATGGCCTTTTTTCGATGCAGGTAAGTGCAGGTGGAGGCTTGGGGAGGGCAAAAGCGGGACTACTGGAAGTTCGGGAAGACTTTCTGAACTTCCGATAGGCCTGTTTCTGGCCCATTTTCAGTCCATTTCCAGCCCGTTTCCAGCCTGTTTCCAGCCTCCAGAGGGCCTTTGGAGCCTGGGGTGGCCGTTTTCACCCTCCTGGAGGCTCAAGGAGCCCGGAGAGGGCAAAATTGCCCCCCCCCCACCGTGGTGCAGGAGGCCGACTAGGCCACACCTACCATGGCCATGCCCACCCAGCAACCGGGCAGAGAATCCCTTGCTAAAGTTTTTGAAGCCCACTCCTGCTCCACGTCTGAAGGTTTTGAAGAAGAGTCTCGAGGATGGTTCCATTGATTTTTCTGCATGTTGTAGATGATCCTTGCAATCCATCCCACCATTCTATGGTTCTACGGAAGCATAAGCAAATGTCATGTAAGTAACGAGCTGTTTAGAGACATGGATGCACTTTAGTATGCAAATGATGTTGTATTGTTTGGCTAAAAACATGAATTATAGGCAGCAAATGTTAAGACAACATGATGCAACGAGGAGCATTAATTAATTAATTAATGTATCAGAGACCAAGGTAGTTGTATTTGACAGAGAAAATGGAGTCAACAATTGAACTTTATACATAAATTAAACAAAAATTAGAACAAGTAGACGAATGCATGTGCTTTGATCATCTTTCCCCAAAGATAAGAAAAAGGATGGATAAACTTTCAGGAACGTCTGTTCTGGTAGAAAAACAATGCTCTCTCTCTCTGCTTTGTGGAATGCTATTTCTTGTCAAAAGGTTCTGCTCATTTTCTTACTCAACAGTAGTAACTGTTAGAGGGATCTTGGAGTCCTAGTGGACAACCATTTAAATAGGCGCCAGCCGTGTGCAGCAGCTGCCAAAAAAGCTGACACATAAACTGCAGAGAGATAGAATCAAGATCACATGAAGGGTTAATGCCACTTTATAAGGCCTTGGTAAGGCTACACTTGGAATATTGCATTCAGTTTTGGTCGCCATGATGTAAAAAAGATGTGGAGACTCTACAAAGAGTGCAAAGAAGAGCAACCAAGATGATTAGGGGACTGGAAGCTAAAACATACGAAGAACGGTTGCAGGAACTGGGCATGGCTGAAGAGAATGACCAGGGGAGAAATCTTCCAATCTCTCAGGGGCTGCCCCAAAGAAGAGGGAGTCAAGCTATTCTCCAAAGCACCTGAGGGCAGGACAAGAAGAATGGATGAAAACTAACCAAGGAGAGAAACAACCTAGAACTAAGGAGGAATTTCCTGACAGTGAGAACAACTAATTAGTGGAACAACTTGCTGCCAGAAGTTGTGAATGCTCCAACACTGGAAGTTTTTAAGAAGAGATTGGATAACCATTTGTCTGAAGTGGTGTAGAGATAATCACCAACCTTTATCTCCCTTGACACACTGCCAAAGACCTACTTGGCAAAGCCACACGATTTCCAGAATCAAACAGAGATGCCAACTGGGAACAGAATTAACAATGTTGCTTTCTTATAAAGTGTCCATGTGCCTTTGCTCCTCTTTTAAGCCTTTTGGGTGGGGCTGATCATCTCCAGGCTTTTCTCCCGAGTTGTCCCTTTTGTTTTAAATGTTCCTGCCTTCTGGCAGCTCTGCGCATGCGTGCATTGGGAACAGGCTCCTCCTGTTCCTCTGCCTCTCTGATGTCTGACTCTGGAGGCTCTGGAGTCCATGCATCACTATCAGATGGCCCTGGCCCCATCTCTGCCTCTGACACAGAGCCCTCGTCCGAGCCTTCTCCAGACTCCATGGCTGGCCCATGTTCCTCCCCAGCCTCCTCACTGTCCGACTCTGCTGCCAGTTCCGCAGCTACTGGTGGACCACAACACATCCGCGGGAACCTTGCAAGCTCTCACACGACCCTCTCTAGTGGAGGCTTTCTGAGATGACACCATTCAGTCCCATTACGAACAATGAACTGATTCAGGCCATAGCAGCTTTGGCAGCCCAGACTTCCTCCCACCCCCTCCCACCAGCCCAGTGTGAGAGACCTTTACTTGCTTTCTCAGCTAAGTAATTCTGCGTACGTGTGTGGTTTCTCCACACCTCTCCACACACACGGCAGCCCTCTTCTCTCCCTGGAGACGCTACTTAGACAACGGCCTTCTTCCTTTTAACAAGCAGCAGGATGTTGGGCTGGCTTCAGGCAGAGCCACAGAAATTGTAATTCTGCTTTTCTCCTCGCTCGGGGAGGGAAACCCTGCTCCTCCATCACCAGGCCAGGTGAAAAAGAAGGATGGGAAGGTGAGCGGGGAGAGGGAGAGGCCAGCCTTGCCTCTGGTCTCCAGTCCCGTCCAGAATCAAAGCCCAGAAATGCCCCAGGAAATGAAAAGGAATCAGATGCCCCTCAAGTTTTCTCTGCAAAACCCTCACCCCCTCTCTTTTGGCTCCTTCCTAAATTTATATGGCAGGTGAGCAATGGGGGAGTATTTATTTTTAGGATTACAGTCGGGCTGAGGTCTTTGGAATCCGATTTCCAAGCAGTTCTTTCTCAATTCTCGGGGCTGTTAATTGATTTCTCTTGGAGCAACGGCCAGGCATCCTCAGCTTGGTTCTGAGCTCTGCTCTCTCAGATTTCTCTGAGAGGGGAAAAGCAGCCCCACAACACGTGCCGAGCATAGGCAGGCTCGTGAAGGGCTCTTGCAGATGCCTGGCTTTCACAAATGGCTGTTAAAGGTTGGGTTAAGCCACCCCACCCCGCCCCACTCCCAGAAGAATGAAATATTTTGAAAAATATTTTTGAAAAAGGCAGATTATTATATTTCCCCAAAGGGAGAAATGGAGAAACGTGCTTTTGGAGACAGAAAGCAGCCTCCAAGACTTTCTTAATAGCCGCCAGCAGATATCTTGTGCCCATTAAGAAAGATTGGGCCAGCCTATTCAGAAACCAGCCCCAGTCTCCCTGCCCCCAAGCAGAAACTGAGGAAGCCATCTTTTAGAAATGCAGATTGGGTAATCCATTCAAGATGGGGTATTTTGAAACAAAGGCAGAATTGGTAGGATTAGAGGCAGCCACTCACTCAAGATCCAACACAGGACAAAGCCATTAAGCCACAATAGGAATTACTGCATCACTCTCAGAGCAGTCCAAACTTCAACCAAGCCTAGCTCAGACAATTTGTACTTTGCCTATAGAGCCAGCTATGACCTCTACGTAACCCCTACAACATCCAGTAGAATACATGTCCTTGCACAGGAACAGGAAGCTCAAGTGCAAAGCCCAAGAGAAGATATAAAAAAAAACCCCACTCTCAACTCCATGTGGTCAGTTGCACCAGAACTATGTGCTTGGTGGTCCTGTTCATCATTAAATCATCTTTCCAATCGGCCTCCATGTTTCCAGTGTCTTTCTCTTGGCTTGGAACTCAACCAGATAGATATTTCTTCCCACAAGGTGGAACCAGAGGCAGAAGGAACGAGGAGGGCAAGAGAAGGCAGAAGAGCTCATCATGAAAGATGCTCTTGGCAAATTTTGCTGAAACTTCTTCCCAAGCGGAAGAGGCTTCTGTTTGTTTTCTCAGCTTGAAAGTATCTTTCAGGTTCTCTCAGGGGTGCTTCCGATGCTGCTAGAGATATCAGAGAAGAGGACTACTGCGGAAGCCGCTTTCTGTGGAGCATCCTTGGCTGCCAAGATTTCCCCAGACTAAAAAAAAATCTTGCGGCATAACTGATTGTCACAGCTGATCGTCAGAATCTTTTTTTTTACTTTTTTAAAGCATTTTTTTAACAACCTACTCCCTGAAATGGTAGTAAAAAAATGCTAAAAAAAAAGTAAAAAAATTTTCCGAGGATCAACTGTGCCACACAATTGTCAGAATTTTTTTTATTTTTTAAAGCATTTTTTTACTACCAGTTCGAGCGAATCGCCCTGAACCGGTAGCATTTCACCCCTGGATACAGGCCTTCCTGCCTGAGCAGGGGGTTGGACTGGAAGACCTCCAAGGGTCCCTTTCAACTTTGTTATTCTCTACTGAATTGTTTTGACGGTTTGATTCACCGAAATATATTTCTGTGCGCGCATCCCCCAAAAGCCCATTGAATCATCTGATTGATTCTTATGCACTTGGTTTGATTTGATAACTAAATTGACTCTGTTATTTGATTTGAGGAGTCCATTCTAAGCTATGTTTCATTCAAATCACCTGCAAATCGACATCTCCAAATCGAAGTTCCTCACAGCCCTAACAATCACCATGATAAATAACCGAAGTCATAATTTAACTGCAGTCCCGGCGAATAAGCATTTCAATCCACCCTAAATCTCTCATAATTCTGCTTCATTGATAATGCCTGGGTTTCAGCATTTTGAGGGATGCGGGGAAATTCCCCATTGCTTGGCTCCGCATCACAAACTTACTATACAAATTGCTGTGCGATTTCTACCTGAACTAAATTGCAGTAACTCCGTACCTCTACTCTCCAGGAAATTATTCCAGCCTTTGAAATAATTTTATTTACCTCTTTCGGCATGTTTTTTCAGTTCCAAAGAGCCCTACCAATATGCACTATGTATCATCTTAATATTGTGTTGTGTACACACGTATATAAAATAATCACACAACAGAGAGCACACCAAATTGCCCAGAGGGGACATAAGGCTTAGCTATAAAAGAAACGTTTGAAAATATTCAAATAGTTAAAAGCCGGCTGAGTAGATTTTTTTCCCCTCAAATGAAAGAACAGAGCAGGGCAAGATCATTTTATATTCGCTGAGAATACTGTGTAGAAATGAAACTAGGGATCAGAATTTTTTTTTTTGATCCAATCTTCCTTTACAAGGAGGCATATTACCTCAATTTCAGAGTAATCTGTAACAATAGTGATTTTAAAAATGTACAACTTAATGAATGAGTGAACACAGAATCTAGAGCCGTGATGGCGAGCCATATTGGTGCGCACGCGAGTGTTGCTAGCTCAGCTCCAGCATGCATGGGCTCACCAGCCAACTTATTTTCAGGCCTTCTGGTCCCACCGGAAGTTGGGAAACCAGCTGTTTCCAGCCTCTGGAGGACCTCCAGGGTGATGGGGAAGACTGTTTTTGCCCTCCCCAGGCTCCTAGAAAGCCTCTGGAGCCTGGGGAGGGCCTCCTGGGTCTACCATGCCATCATGTGCCAAAAACAGGGGGGGATTGTGGGGGGGGGGTCACATGTGCATGTGCAGGAGGGTGGGGAGCATTGAATTATGGATGTGGGCACACACTCCTATGACTTGCACACGCTCCCCCCGCTTTTGGCACGCGACGGCAAAAAGCTTAGCCATCACTGATCTAGAGGAATAAAGGCTCAGTCTGTCCCCAGCCCAATTTCTGATTAATTTCTCATCAGATACGTGGCTGTTTTTACCCACATTTGGAAAACAGAAGTGAGCAGTTGGCCAAGAGATCCTGTAAAATCTTTGCAGGGGTGGGGGGGAGTTTCTTGGCGAATGGAATCAGGAACAAAAAGATACCACCATTTCTCTTAGAAACCTTTATTTGCTATCTCAGCCAGACCTTCCTGGAGCCCAGGGGTAAGGGCTGTATTACACAGCAGCCTGCCTCCGCTGTTGTGTAGAAAACAACATTTGTACCCATTAATAAAGCATATTAGGAAGGCTTTGCCGTCTATCCAGGAGAACAAAAATCAATTTGTGGTGCATCGCACAAAAAAACAATTTTAGCCTGCTGTGCAACACAAGATGAACAGCGAAATCTCTCTCCAGCAAAGACAGGCAAGGAGGTGGGGGCCTCATATGGTAACATACAATTGTAGAATCATAGGGCTGGAAGAGACCTTGGAGGACTTCTAGTCCAACCCCTGCTTAAGCAGGAGTCCTTATACCAGGGGTCTGCAACCTTAAACACTCAAAGAGCCACTTGGACCCGTTTCCCAAAGAAAAGAAAACACCGGGAGCCACAAAACCCTTCCTGTGCCTGACTATTTCTTGAGCGGCCACAAAACTAGCATAGGTAGTTGAATTAAATGTTCTGTTTTCTTCTGAAACTTTTCTTTTCTTGGATTTATCCATGGTTGGCCTACCAGGGGTTGAAAAGCTCAATAAATCGCGTGCTGGCGGGTGTCACATATAGGCAGTTGTGACTCATATTTTGAGCGACAGCGAGCCGCAGCTGAGGGGTGAAAGAGCCACATGTGGCTCCAGAGCTGCAGGTTGCTGACCCCTGCCTTTTACCATTCTGGACCAATGGTTATCCAATTTCTTCTTGAAAACACTCCAGTGATGGAGAACCCACAACTGAAGCCATTTCACCGGATAATCATCCTGACTGTCAGGAAATTCCTGTGTATCTTCAGGTTGGAATTCTTTTTAATGAGCTTCCATTTATTGTTTCTTGTCTTGCCCTAAGGTGCTTTCTCCCTCTCCCCATCTCTGTGACAGCCCCTCAAATACCGGAATACTGCTACCCCTACCCTTCTTTTCTCTACTGTAGACCGGCCATACCCAATTCCCGCAATTGTTCTTCATATGTTTTTGTCTCCAGGCCTTTAATCATCTTTGTTGCCCTTCTCCGCAACGAAGAAGAATTGCTTGTGGGTGACCCGAGTTCAAGTTCCCCTGGAAAATCCTGCTGTAATTTTGGGCACAGGATGTTGTTGGAGATCAGCAGGAAAGCTGCCTTGAGTTATTGGAGAAACGCTGGCATATAAATCTAACAATGAGACCAATAACCGCCAAGCCTGCAAAGATGCTTGCTGTGAGTCTCTTCTTGAAAGACTTTGATTAAAAGGGCTCATAAACATGGACAATAAATTGTATTACATAAATGGCTCAGCATTTATTCTCAAAACTGCGTTTTTAATATATTTGAACGCACAGCGCAATAAAAAAATGGGTTAGAAAGGCAACATAGTTTAGACAAATTGCAATTAATTTAATGACACGGAAAGCTACCACGACTGCCCCAGGCTTTTGTGAATTATCTTTCTACTCCACCTCATCCCGATTTTCGCGAGAAAAATCCACCTTGCTGTATCAAAGTCAAAAGGCTTCAGGGTTTTGTAACGGTATCAAATATTTATAAGTTTGCCCGAAAATGGAAGGTTAGCTGCATTTGTATACAATACATTCGTATACATCATGTAGCTTATTTAACACCTGGGCCAGGTATTAAAAAGACACATTTGGAAATCAGAGTGGGGTTGGGGCTGCCACAAAGAAGAGGGGGCTAAGTGTTTTTTCGGTGAGACCAGCCTGGTAGACCCTGGTACAACTGACAAAGTGAGGAGACCCCATGGCCTAGAGCCATGATGGTGAACTTATGGCACATGTGCCACAAGAGGTGGCATACGTAGCCATATCAGTGGACACGCAAGCTCAACTCCGGAGCGCGCAGCTGATTTTCAGGCCTTCTGGGCCCACCAGAAATAGGGAAACAAGAAGGCCTTGGGGGGTTGTGGGGAAGGCCCGTGTTTTGCTATCCCCAGGCTCCAGAGCCTTTCTAGGAGCCTGGGGAGGGTGAAAATGGCCTTCCCCCCCAGGCCCTCCAGAGGCAGGAAACAGCCATTTTGAGGTTCACGGCCAGCTCCAGGACATCGGTTCCACAGTGGGCTAGGAAGAGAGCCCTCTTCCTCTCGTCGTCGAGGTTGCTGTAGCCGTTTCCGCGGAGAAATTGGCGGAAACGAATCATGTACAAGCTCCATTTCTCCCGTCCGGGGTTGAATGGAGCGATGGATGCGAAAAGTGCTTGCGGCGTTGCCATCGTGCGGATCGGCGGCGAGTCTCTTTGGCTTGGAGATGGCGATCATGCTATGCGGTCGGTTTCTTCTCTTAGTCCTTCGTCGCCAGTGTTAGATCGGCGCAGGAATGAAGATGAGACCAGCGGAGTTCATGCAACAAGTTTTATTCAACAGGAACAGAACTGGCGCTGCGCTGCCGGAGCTCTCCTTATATTCGCTCCGGCAGCCGCACCGCCCCCTGACAGGGATTCAAAACTCCCGCCGGAGGATTTCCTAGCCAATCCCCGGCGGATGTCCTTATAAGGACACAACAATTTTCACCATCCCCAAACTCCTAGAAAGGCTCTGGAGGCCAGGGAGAGCAAGGAACAGGCCTTCTAGTCACACTGGATGTTGACAAATGGGCCACTTCCGGCCTCCAGAGGGTCTTCAAGGGGTTGGGGAAGGCTGTTTTCACCCTCCCCAGACTCCTAGAAAGGCTCTGGAGGCCAGGGAGAGCAAAAAACAGGCCTTCTGGTCACACTGGGTGTTGGCAAATGGATCATTTCTGGCCTCCTGAGGGCCTCCGAGGGGTTGGGGAAGGTTGTTTTCACCCTCCCCAGACTCCTAGAAAGGCTCTGGAGGCTGGGGAGAGCAAAAAACGGGCCTACCATGCCATTGTGTGCCAGGAGCAGTGGGAGCGTGGGGGAGGGATTGCATGTGTATGCATGGGGGTGGGGCGCAGAGAATTATGGGTGTGGGCACATGTGTGCATGATATCCTCCCCCCCCCCGCTCCTGGCACACGATGGCAAAAAGGTTAGCCATCACTGGCCTAGAGGTTAATACATCTGTCTAATAGGCAAGTGGTCTGGATTTGAATCCCAGAAGGGTATGGCTAGATGATGAGTGCTGAAAAGCTTGAAATATCTATACTAGTCTCCCTTTATTTCTTTGTCGGTATATTTAAATTTAACACAAGATGGGCTTAATTTATTTTCCAAAGCACCGGAAAGCAAGACAAGAAACAACAGATGGAAACTAACGAAGGAGAGAAGCAACCTGGAATTAAGGAGAAACTTCCTACCTTTGAAAACAATTAACCCGGGGAACAGCTTGCCACTAGAAGTTGTGGGTGCTCCATCACTGGAGGTTTTTAAGAAGAGACTGGACAGCCTCTTATCTGAAATTGAGTAGGGACTCCTGCTTGACAGAGGGCTGGACTGGAAGACTTCGAAGGTCCATGCCAACTCTATTGTAATTGATTGATTGAAATGTGAATATGAGGCAACAGTATAATATAGTTGCCAGGAAAAAAAGGGAAAGCCATTGAAATCTTAGCTTTATAAATAGAACAATTAAGTTCAAGATCAAGAGATCTCATGATTCCCCTTAGTCTATACTAGTCACCTAAATTGTTAATCCATTTCTGGCACTACATTTTAGGAAGAATATTGACAAGCTGCAGTGTATCCAGAGGAGACTAAGACAATGAGACGCTTCCACGGAAAGATTTGGCATGCTTGTCCTGGGGAACAAAAGATTGCAGGAAAACATGTTAGCTTTGAAAGGTGTTGTGTAGAAATGTGTCACATTAGTACAATAGTCACTGAGAAAGGTGTCATAACAATATTTGATGAGTAACATGTAGAAGACGGGGCAGAATTGCTCAGAAGATAATAAACCAAATCAAATTATAAGGGAGGGCAATGGAGATGGACATCAATAAGAATTTTCTTACTTTAAGACGGCTCAGCAATTCAATATAATGTCGTGGGTGCTGATGGACTCACCTTGGGAGGTGTTTAACAAGCTGGGTGGCCATCTGTTGAGGAGGTCATAGGAGCGGATTCCTGCACTGCAAATGGGAGAGACCAGGGATGGTGCGGTGGCCTAAAGGTGGAGCTCTCGCCTCATAGTCAGGAGGTTGTGAGTTTGATCCTAGGTAGAGACAGATATTTCTCTCTCGGGCACAATGAGAATATATCTGCTGAACAAAACTCTGCATTGGTGACAGGAAGGGCTTGCTCTTGCTCTATTCTATTCTATTCTATTCTATTCTATTCTATTCTATTCTATTCTATTCTATTCTATTCTATTCTATTCTATTCTATTCTATTCTATTCTATTCTATTCCATTCCATTCCACTCCACTCCACTCCACTCCACTCCACTCCACTCCACTCCACTCCATTCGATTCCCTTCTACACTCTACTCTACTCTACTCTACTCTACTCTACTCCATTCCATTCCATTCCATTCCATTCCATTCCATTCCATTCCATTCCATTCCTCTCTATTCTACTCTACTGTACTCCACTCTACTCTATTCCATTCCATTCCCTTCTACTCTACTCTACTCTACTCTACTCTACTCTACTCTACTCTACTCTACTCTACTCTACTCTACTCTACTCCATTCCCCTCTACCTGTTTCACTTTTCTCCTTTATACTGTAACTGCTATTCTAATAACATAATTATCTTTCCATTGATATATAATTGTATGGTACTACAATTTTTGGAAGACCATTTTCTTTTTTGCTTCTTAACTGACACGTATTTTAGCTGGGGAAGTTGAGAGGGGTTTGTTGTTAGAGCGATAGAAAGTTAGTCCTAACAACATTCCGTCTTCAAGGACTTTTGCCTGCGTCTGATGGAGACTGCCTGAAGATAGTTTCTGGTGGAGTGTGAAGAGCTGATTGGACAATGTGATGAACTTGTGGGTGTGGGGCAGAGCTGTGAACTCTAAGCTGGGTGGGGGAAACCTGGAAGCTTTCAGATTTGAGTTTTCCCAGATGTGCCAACATGACATCTCTAATAAATTGGAACTTTGAGGAACCTCAGAGCTTTATATGGTTGGGAGTGTTCCTTGGAACCCTGATAACTACTCCCAAAAAAAAAAAGTGGTGTTACTGGCTAGCTTTAGAAAATATACTTTCCCCAAAAGGTTTCCACAATTTTGACCACTATTGTAAGCATATTGTAAAGATGGCTTGACCAAATCTGCTCTTGACCAGAAACTGATGATCACTTGATGTTTATGGTCTCCGTGAGACCTATAGGCGAGCGTATCTGTGTGATCTCCAAACCCAGGGACAACTGCATACCATTTTCACTGTCGGTACGGGTAATTGCCAGTAAATTAGCACACCACAATTAAGACTGCCAATAAAGCATAAAAGTTCGTGCGATGCAAACTCAGCATGGTAAAGATAATGGTTCACAGAAGAGCTCCAGCCACTAGCACTGTTTTGATCAGACTCGGAGAGATTTAAGTCAGCAAGAATTAGTCCCGGAGTTTATCAATTTAAAGCCCCCCCCCCCCCTCACCATCCTGCATTACTCTCTGGCAGGCTAAGGCCATTTCCTTAAGGAGGCCAGGAAAAATAACTAGGAGAGGAAATGAATGACTCTGCGCCTGGAGGAAACATTGTTAAAAATAAAAACGCGTAAGTGATTTTGGCATTGCTTTGAAGAAATGTGTGCTTCGCCTAAATTTGATGCTGTTTGCTTGGGATGCTTTCCTGCCAATAACTCTTTGCAATTTAGGCAGGCTTGGTGACGCTTCTCGGAATGTTTAATTTGCAAACTGACATTCTATACTGCAGCTATCAATGAATTCGTCCCTGATTCAGGAGCAAAATGCCAGGAATCCTTGGGAAAATTACTATGCAATGATGGGCTGAACAAAATTGGATATCTAAAACCTTCCTTCCTCTGAAGGCCCCCTCCATACAATTGTGCTTTGAATTTTATTACTGGGTAATTCTGCTCTCTCTTCCCCGCCACAACTAAATCTTTCCCCAATCTTACAAAGGAGATAGAGAACAACAGCAACAGCAGCAACAACAATAATAATAGCCAATAGCACTTAGATGTATATACCACTTCACACTGCTTTCCAGCCCTCTCTAAGCGGTTTACAGAGTCAGCCTCTTGCCCCCATCTGGGTCCTCATTTTACTGACCTTGGAAGGATGGAAGGCTGAGTCAGCCCTGAGCTGATCAGAATTGAACTGCTGGCAGTGGGCAGAGCTTGCTTGCATTGCTGCATTCTAACCACTGTGCACCATGGATGGATGGATGGATGGATGGATGGATGGATGGATGGATGGATGGATGGATGGATGGAAGAAGGAAGGAAGGAAGGAAGGAAGGAAGGAAGGAAGGAAGGAAGGAAGGAAGGAAGGAAGGAAGGAAGGAAGGAAGAGCAATACACTTAGACCTATATACCATTTCACAGTACTTTACAACTCTCTCTAAGCGGTTTACAGAGTCAGCCTTTCGCCCCCCAATAAACTGGGTCCTCATTTTACCCACCTCGGAAGGAGGGAAGGCTGAGTCAACCTTGAGCCTGGTGAGATTTGAGCTGCCAAATTACAGCTCAGCAAAAGTAGCGTGCAGTACTGCTCTCCAACCACTGCACCACTGTGGATAATAACAAGAAGGAGAAGGAGAAGAAGGAGAAGGAGAAGGAGAAGATGGTGGTGGTGGCAAAGGTCTTGTGGGACTTTCGAATACAGATCGTCATTTAGAACACAACACAGCAGATATCACAGACATCGAAAACCGAAGTGTACAATTTATTGATATTGCTGTATCAGGAGATACTTCAGTCGAAGAAAAAGAACTAGGAAAAATCATGAAATATCGTGACCTAGCCATCAAAACTACGCAATTATGGATGAAACATGTGACCCATTGTCATCGGGGCACTTGGTACCATGTCCACGAATTTTACAAAATACATCAAGAAATTGCAATTCCCTGCAATAACACCAGCAGAACTGGAAGAAACTGTGCTACTCGGAACATCGTACATTTTAAGAAAATACTTGGTCAATACCTAGGATGCTGGCAGCAACCCATATCCACCATCAGCGCCAGTCAATGATATTTGTGATGTATTTTTAAATGTCCAGTTGACTGAGTTTCATGTTTAATGAATGAAAAAAATAATAATATGAATACAAGGCTGAAAAACGTTACCTTTCTCTGCTCATTGGGAAAATGTGTACATGAAAAACAATCTTCAATCCCCTTCACCCATTACTTTTGGGAAAACACATTAATGTCTTTACCCTTTTGGACAGAAAAGATATTAGTGTAATTTAAGCCACTCATCAGTTTACTTCCATGCCTGAAACACCAGGATTGCTAATTCTTGGAGTAATTGCTGCTGTATCATAAACCACTGATACCAATCAGGCCAATAAATAGGCTTCCCAAACCAGCATTAAAGGATTGAATTCCTTTCAGTCGCAGAGATTAAAAAAGAAACACATTTAACAGTCATGCGACTAAGATTCATTTGTCAAGTAAATTTGGCTCCTTGGCAGATTTCTAGGTTGGGTGCAAGTTGTGTGACACATACCCAGGATTTGCAAGGATGCCATTTCAACAGGTATTAAATTAATCACTCTTGTTGGTGAACAAACTTGTTTGGAAACCTTTCTCATGAAAGGCTGGATGAGTTTTTCAGAAACCAGCAGAGAGGAAAAAAGTACAAATCGTGTTTTGACAAGCTCCCAATCCTCAATATCAGTGTGATTTCTATTGTAGACATTGTCTGCCACTTCTATTCATTTTGGCCCACTGCCTTTTATCCCCAGAGTTAGGGTTGGGTTTCACTAGCAGCGGTGGCTCTTCAGTCCCAAGGACCGGCCCATAGATTTCCACTCCTCTCCTCTCCTCTCCTCTGCCTTCTGCACATCAAGCACTGGACCCTCTTCTTCCTCATCAGCCACCTCCAGACCTGGGGACTGTTGACTCTCCCTCTGAAGGCTGATGGACGGCCCAGGCTCCGCCTCTCTCTCTCTCTCTCTCTGCCAGTTCCATTCCCGCTTCCCCCTCAGAGCTCTCAGGTTGCCTTGATTCTGACCCCAACTCCCACGCCTCCTCCTCCTCCTCTGATTCGACTGCTGAAGGGGCTGGCTGCCAACAGGCCACAAGAAAAACAAGGAAGTCCAGTTGCCTCTTGAAAAAGCACCTTTGGGACTTTCTTGGGTAAGTTCAAACAGGGGCTGGACAATCAGCTCCAGGGGATGTTTTAACCTGGATTTTGCACTTCTCATAACCTATCATTATCAAAGGAGCTCCTAAAATAATTCTGGGCCTCATTGCCCCATCATCAAGTACCACCCAACACCCCAGGTCCAATTCCTTTGCGGAACGTGGCCTCACGTAAATCGAAGTGATTGTTTTTCCAAAGGGCAGATGTTCTCGAGATGTTATCTGGGTTGAACCATGACAGGGCTCTCTGCACTGTTAGTTTAGCCATCTGTGTGGAGAATCAGGGTCCCTCCTGAGTCATGAAAGTGGCCAGGGAAATGACCAGTGGTTAGATCTATTCGGCAGTGACCATCTTGCTGAGTTGCCCCAGTCATCAAAGAATTGGGCAGTATGTTCCTTCCTCAAGAAGTTGTCCTTGGACCCAATGATAACTTTTTGAGAACTGTTATCCCAGGTGCTTTTTCAGGAGGCAACTGGACTTTCTTATTTTTTCATTTGAAGACGTTTCGCTTCACATCCAAGAAGCTTCTTCGGCGCTGACAGGATGGTGGGGAATGGAAGGATTTATATTCCTTGCAAACAGCTGGCCATGTGCATCCTTTTTAAGAGAGTCGTTGAGGCCACTTGGAGGTTTATCTGTGACCTTAGGATCACCACCATCCTGTCAGAGTTGAAGAAGCTTTTGGTTGAGAAGTGAATTGTCTTCAGAAGAAAAAAGAAGTAAGTCCAGTTGACTCCTGAAAAAAAGCCCCTTTGGGACAACCATGACTTGGATGACTGAGAATCTCTACAGACTTTGAGCTATACAATTTGAAAGGAACACCCTTTGAATGGTGTGCGGAGTAGGAATGGGTTTCCAGAGGAAAAATTGCAGATTAAGGAACCAGGAGCACATCTCAGGTGACCCTGAGGACACAGGTAAACCTCCAAGTGCTTCAATGACCCTCTAAAAGGATAGCAATAGCACTTGGACTTATATACCTCTTCACAGAGATTTACAGCCCCCCTAAGCAGTTTACAAAGTCAGCCTCTTGCCCCCAACCATCTGGGTCCTCATTTTACCCACCTCAGAAGGATGGAAGGCTGAGTCCACCTTGAGCCTGGTGAGATTTAAACTGCCAAATTGCAGGCGGGTGGCAGTTAGCAGAATTAGCCTGCAGTACTGGATTCTAACCACTGCACACCAAGGAAGGAAGGAAGGAAGGAAGGAAGGAAGGAAGGGCTATAGCAACAGCACTTAGATTTATATGCCGCTTTGTAGTGCTTTACAGCCCTCTCTAAGCAGTTTACAGAGTCAGCCTATTGCCCCAAGAATCTGAATCCTCATTTTACCAACCTTATTTGTGGGTTGTCAGACTCCTGAATGAGAAATAACATCATAACTATGTAGTATGATGGACTCCAGGGCCGACACAATGTGTAACATGTTCACACTGGTGCAATAGGACTGAGTGTTTTGTTAATATGATTTATTGGGTTAGGGCAGGGGGTCTGTAACCTTAAACACTCAAAGAGCCATTTGGACCCGTTTCCCACAGAAAAGAAAACACTGGGAGCCACAAAACCTGGGTGGGCATGGCCAACTCGGCTGTCTATCTCTATCTCTATCTCTATCTCTATCTCTATCTCTATCTCTATCTCTATCTCTATCTCTATCTCTATCTCTATCTCTATCTCTATCTCTATCTCTATCTCTATCTCTATCTCTATCTCTATCTCTCTATCTCTCTATCTCTCTATCTCTCTGTCTCTGCCCCAGCCGCTTCTCCATCACCTGCTGTCGCCCTTACCTTTTCAGGCCCGGCGAGGAGTGACTGGGAGGGGAAGGTGAGGGGTGGGCCCAACCAGTGGTGGGATCACCCAACAGGGAGCCACAGCAGAGGGCCCAAAGAGCTGCATGCGGCTCCAGAGCCGCAGGTTGCTGATACCTGGGTTAGGGATTTTCTGTCTTCACTGTGAGTTGTATTGTGTTGGGGGTGGGTGGATGCACTGAGGGAGTTTAACCAATTTCATTGTACATATGTTGTGCACTGACAATAAAGATTTGAATTTGAGTTGGAAGAATGGAAGCTGAGTCAATCTTGAATCAAACTGCTGGCACTTGGCAGAATTAACCTGCAATACTGCATTCTAACCACTGTGCCACCATGGCTCTTAATTCAATGTAGTCTGCGTGGGGTAGTTCATTGGAAGTTTCAAGTGGTCCAGAACCCAGAGGCAAAGCAAGGGGAATTGCAGATATCTGTGTAGCTGATCTTCCATTTTTTGGAAGAAAGGACAATAATTCAGAATGTGGCTCATTCTCCTCCGTGTCCTGAGGGTGCTGGATTGTCAGACCTCACTTTGAAATTTCCCTTTTGACCAAATCTGACAATTAGTAGGGAGTTTGTAAGAGAGGCGAGATAATTGTTTTCTCCCCTTTGCCCAAAATATTTCTTTCCTCTGTGAAGTGTAATTCTGTTTTCAACCTGGCAGGCAAAGATGAATTGATCAGTGAATCATTAGTGATTGCTGGGTTGCCACACCATTAATGGCCACACATTCATTTTCTGCAAGTTTAAGACAGCCCAAACAAGAAACATATATACTTTGGGCTTTTAAAAGGCTAATTACTCAGAGCTAAAATCAATCAAAGAACAACTTTGCTTGATTGGGTTGAAATGGGAGTGGGGGAAAGTCAGGGAAAGTAAACAATCCACCTGAAATTCTTAGCAGGATTTCAGGTGGATTGTTCACTAAAGAGAAAATGCAACCACGTTGTGGGGAAATATAAATGGCATAGCTGGTGAAAAAGAGGAGGGGCTGCCCCAAAGGCGAAAAGGTCAATTTATTTCCCAAAGCACCAGAACACAAAGACAAGAAACAACGGATGGAAACTAACCAAGGAGAGAAGCAGACGGGAATTAAGGAGGAACTTCCTGACAGTGAAAAACAATTAACCACACAATTAAGACCACACTTAGAATACTGCAAACAATTTGGGTCACCCTACTACAAAAAAGATGTTGAGACATTGGAAAAACTGCAGAGAAGATGCTCAAAGATGCTCATTTCAGAGAATTAAAATGCTCTTAGTTGCAACGAAGAGCAATCAAAGGCCTGGAGACTAAAACACATGAAGAACAGCTGCAGGATTTGGGTTTGGCTAGTCTAAAGAAAAGAAGAATTAGGGGTGACATGATACCAGGATTCCAATATTTGAGGGACTGCCCAGTGGTGAAATCCATTTTTTTTTACTACCGGTTCTGTGGGCGTGGCTTGGTGGGCGTGACAGGGGAAGGAAAATCCCCATTCCCACCCCACTCCAGGGGAAGGATAATGCAAAATCCCCATTCCCTCCCCACTCCTGGGGGAAGGATAATGCAAAATCTCCATTCCCACCCCACTCTGAGCCCAGCCAGAGGTGGTATTTACTGGTTCTCCAATCTGCTCAAAATTTCCGCTACCGGTTCCCTAGAACCTGTCAGAACCTGCTGGATTTCACTCCTGGGGCTGCCCCAAAGAAGAGGGGGTCAAATTATTCTCCAAAGCACCTGAAGGGAAGACAAGGAACAGTCAGAAGCTCCATCCCTGGATCTTTTAAAGAAAAGGCTGAACAGCCACTTATCTGGAAGAGTATAAGGTCTCCTGCTTGAGCAGGGAGTTGGACTTGAAGATCTCCAAAGTCCTTTTCAGCTCGATTCTGATTAAAGCAGAAAGTAAACAAGTATAGAATTCAACGCACTGTTGAGTTTTCAAACACAAAACTCAGAGGATCAGAACTTTGACTTCTAAAAATGACCCCCATAGACACACTCTATACTAACTCAAGGAGGAGGAGGAGGAGAAGGAGGAAGAGGAGAAGGAGAAAGAGAAGGAGGATAAGGGAGGAGGAGGAGGAGGAGGAGGAGGAGGAGGAGGAGAAGAAGAAGAAGAAGAGAGGAGGAGGAGGGAAGAGGAGGAAGAGGAAGAGGAGAAGGAGGAGAAGGGAGGAGGAGGAGAAGAAGAAGAAGGGAGGAGGAGAAGGAAGAGGGAGAAGAAGAAGGAGGAGGAGAAGAATAAGAATAAGAATTCCTATGATCATATCAGTTATGGCCAAGTGGATTCATAGAAATAGGAGGCATCCATTCATTGTACACAGATCTTCAAGGCAGGATGCTCATGGTGACTTCTGGCATCTTGTAGCATCCTCCAAAATTGTGATGTCAAAATAAAATAACGAGGAGGAGAGAATGTCTGTCACCCCATCACCTGAGTGGTGTCGAAAGAATGAATGCAGATTCTTTCCTTTGAGTGCATCACTAGGTTTTATTTCCCTTTGAGGCTTCCTCCAGCAGTTCTGATAGCTGGAAGAATCGCCCAGTCAGCAACTTGTAGAAAAATCTGAGTGGGCACAATGCTTGGCCAGGAGCTCTTAATGGAAGTGCAATTCGGGGTTACCAAGTCAGGGAAACAAATTATGGCTGCCTCGAAGAGCCTGGGAAAAGCTTGGCTGCTGAATGCAAACGGCGTCGTAGGTTTCATTTTAATTTTTGGTGTCACGGCCGTAGACATCAATTCATGCAGGGCTCAAGTTCAATAATACGATAGTCAGGAAAGAACGGACCTAAATTAATTCCTGACAGAAGGAAGATGCTTTTGATTAGTTAAAAAAAAAAGTGGACATGGGAGATGGATGTTTAGCCTGTTTGGAAGGGGGTTGTTTTCCTCTCCCACTCCCCCACCCTGATTCTGGAAAAGTGCGGATTCTTACTTGATTCGTAGGTAGTAAGGAACACCTTTGCAACGTTTTATTTAATCCCTTTGTGAACTGGTTAATATTTGGTGGGTGGTATCCACACGGTGCTTACATTTGTCGTGACGACTGCAACATTATGGTGACGCGGTGTTAGAATGCAGTATTGCAGGCAAAATCGGCTCACTGCCAGGAGTTTGATCTTCAAGGTTGACTCAGCCTCCCATCCTTCTGAGGTTGGTAAAATAAGGACCCAGATTGTTGGGGGCAAGAGGCTGACTGTAAAACCACTTAGAGAGGGCACTGTGAAGCGCTTATATAAGGGCTATTGCTATTTCACTTCCTTTTCTTCTTCCTTCCTTCCTTCCTTCCTTCCTTCCTTCCTTCCTTCCTTCCTTCCTTCCTTCCTTCCTTCCTTCTTTCCTTCCTCCTCCCTTCCTCCTTAGCTCTTCCTTCCTTCCTCATTAGGCCTTCCTTCCTTCCTTCCTTCCTTCCTTCCTTCCTTCCTTCCTTCCTTCCTTCCTTCCTTCCTTCCTTCCTTCCTTCTTTCCTTCCTTCCTTCCTTCCTCCTCCCTTCCTCCTTAGCTCTTCCTTCCTTCCTCATTAGCTCTTCCTTCCTTCCTTCCTCCCACTCCCTCCTTAGCTCTTCCTTCCTTCCTTCTTAGCCCTTCCTTCCCCCTTCCTCCCTCCCCCTCTCTCCTTAGCTCTTCCTTCCTTCTTCATTAGCCCTTCCTTCCTTCCTTCCTCCCTTCCTTTCTTCCTTCCTTCCTGCCACTCCCTCCCCCTTCCTCCTTAGCTCTTCCTTCCTTCCTCATTAGCTCTTCCTTCCTTCCTTCCTCCCACTCCCTCCTTAGCTCTTCCTTCCTTCCTTCTTAGCCCTTCCTTCCCCCTTCCTCCCTCCCCCTCTCTCCTTAGCTCTTCCTTCCTTCTTCATTAGCCCTTCCTTCCTTCCTTCCTCCCTCCCTTCCTTCCTTCCTTCCTGCCACTCCCTCCTTAGCTCTTCCTTCCTTCCTCATTAGCTCTTCCTTCCTTCCTTCTTAGCCCTTATGCCCAGTAGTTAGAATGAGTATTGCAGGCAAACTCTGCTCACTACCAACAGTTCAATTTTGATCAGCTCAACTGTTGCTCAACTAGTTTCAAATCTCACCAGGCTCAAAGTTGACTCAGCCTTCCATCCTTCCGAGGTGAGTAAAATGAGGGCCCAGATTGTTGGGGGCAAGAGGCTGACTCTGTAAACCGCTTAGAGAGGGCTGGAAAGCAGTGTGAAGCGGTATATAAATCCTATTGCTATTGCTCTACCCGTCTGTCTGTCTGTCAGTCTGTCAGTCAGTCAGTCAGTCTGCCTGCCTGCCTCTCTGTCTGTCTGTCTGTATCCATCCATCCATCATCTATCTATCTATCTATCTATCTATCTATCTATCTATCTATCTATCTATCTATCTATCTATCTATCTATCTATCTATCATCTATCTATCTATCTAATCTATCATCACCTATTCTATATCTGGAGGCAGAGTGGTTAGAATGCAATATTGCAGGTTGACTCTGCCCACTGCCAGGAGTTTGATTCTGACTGACTCAAGGTTGACTCATGCTTCCATGGCTGGTAAAATGAGGACACAGGTTGTCCTCGGTGATATGCTGACTTTGTAAACCACTTAGAGAGGACTGTAAATAACTGTGAAGTGGAATGTAAGTCTAAGTGCTATTGCTATTTATTAGAACAGCTATAGCAACCAGTCTGAAGGTGCTTTCCCGTTCCTTCACTTTATCTCTGTGTGAATAAGGGAAGGATCCACCTGACACATTTACTCAAGTGGGTTTTCAGAAGTAAGCCTCGCTTGTGTCATCATTGCCTTGGTAACGGATCTTCCTGCTATCCCCCAAGGCCATTCCCTATTTCCTCCACACCTGCATATAGGTTTTGCATGAGGACAATGAGTTATTCTGCGTTTCTCGTTTTTCTAACCCCATTTAATAGCTTGATATGATTGACACAGTTGAAAGCCTGTTTATAACTAATGAAATGCATATTGACTTCCATTTGGGGGTCCTTTGGCTTTTTCAATCTTTTCTAAGAGTTGTCTCAATTCTTATTCTGGCAGGGTTGATGGGGGGTGGGTGGGAGCAGGGGTTCTGAAAGGTTCGGGAGAACCGGCAGTGGAAATTTTGAGCAGTTCGGAGAACTGGCAAATACCACCTCTGGCTGGCCCCGGAGTGGGGAGGGAATGGAGATTTTGGAATATCCTTCCTCTGGAGTGGGGAGGGAATGGAGATTTTGGAATATCCTTCCTCTGGAGTGGAGAAGGAATGCGGATTTTGCAGTATCCTTCCCCTGGAATGGAGAGGAATGGAGATTTTGCAGTATCCTTCCCCCAGGAGTGGAGAAGGAATTGGGATTTTGCAGTATCCTTCCCCTGAAGTGGGGAGGGAATGGGGATTTTACAGTATCCTTCCCCTGGAGTGGGGAGGGAATGGAGATTTTGCAGTATCCTTCTCTTGCTATGCCCACAGAACTGGTAGTAAAAATTTTTGGATTTCACCACTGGGTGGGAGGATCAGTGAAAAATGTTGAGAGTGGAGGCCAAGAAGCTGGGTCAGCCAAAACATGAAGGCCACCCCAGCTGTTCAGATAACTTAAGCAGGAGTCTCATCAAGGTAGGAAGATGCCAGAGGCTGATGATCACTTTGGTGACAACTGCAAAGGTGACCATTCATACTATGTGGGGGAAGGCTATGGGAAATGACTCCTGCGTTTTCACCACAAAAGCCACATGGTTAGAAAATACGTAATTATTCATGATATAGTGCCAGCATCTTAAAATGTGGTTGGCAGGCATTCGGCAAGCTAAGCATAATTTTCAATAACAACTTCCGCCTTATGCCTGAAGAGAAAATATTTTGATTGGTGTGTGCTACCTGCTCTAAAATATGCTGGTGCCGGGTACATACTATCACATGTGGTGGACATGTGAAAAAGCAAAGAAATACTGGACAAAAATACATACATGGTTAGAAAAAATGATAAAGCAGCATATGCATAATACCAGAAAAGGGAATCTACATTTAATATTACATGTTTTGACAGCAGCAAGAATTGTATATGCACAGTTCTGGAAAAATGAGGAAACACCAACAGAAGAAGATGTAATTATTATTTTTTTTTAGATTGTGCAGAAATGAAGAGATTGACACTAAAATTAAAAGAAAAAGAAGGCAGAGTATTTTTGAACATGGGACTCATTTTACAAATGGTTGGACAGTAGAGGTAGAAATTAGGAGAGGGAAAAGTATTATTATATATAAATAAAATGATCCAGACAATAAGTTGTTCACTAAGCACCCATGTATGTAATATGAAAATATATATTGTGGCCTGCCCACAGCCAGTGAAGCTGGTGGTAGATTCGGACAGTGGGGAGATTGGGGAGGAAAATGGCCCAGTCCTGGAATCTAGGGGCTGATGAGGGCTCTGCACTGGAGGCAGAGATGGGGCGAGGGCCGCCTGACAGTTATCATCTGCCTTTGGAGTTGGACATCAGTGGGGCAGAAGAACAGCTAGAACCTGTTCCTGACGTGTGCATGCACAAAGCTGCCAGGAGAAAGGAACAGTTAAGGAACAAGGGCCGACTCAGGAGTAAAGGCACAGGTGGCCGGTGAATGGCCCCTCCCATAGGGAATAAAGAGGAGTGAAAGGGGAGTTTGCAGGAGACAATTAATTCATTTCATTAGTGTGAAGATCTGTGACTCTCAGAGACTCCTTGCCAAGTATTTTCTTATACAGCATTGCAAGTTTGTAAGATATTGGCCTGGCAGCTCTCCAAGCCTGATAAGGTCTGTGGTTGTTAATTCACCCTGGAAAGACTGTTTGCCAGGACTTTGCTGGATGTGGATGAGAGGAATTCACATTAGCTTAATGAAAACGAGTTTTGTTGGGGCAAGGAGTCTGCTTCGTGCTTTTGTGAAGCCTAGGTCAGAACAATATATAAATAAAGTGTTAAAAGAATATGCCTGTGAAACATGGACACTAACCTCATAATCAGTACAAAAGCTATGTGTCACAAAGAGCCATGGAAACATACGTTAGAAGAAACATCCTTCTGGGTTCAGCTCAAAGTGGGGAAAAAGACATGGGAAACATGGAGACTGCTTGGAAAGATGATTTAACAGTGGACAGGATTACATGGTTCCTGAACAGAAAAAAGGGCCGAAATGCAGCGATTCCCCTGGTTTTATGCCCTCTCTGGCTTTGAACTTCCTGGGGCCCCGAAAGTGTATCCTGACTGGTTGTCAGACTCCCAAGGAATGGGGGACTTAGCTAGCCTTGCTGGCTGATGTAATCTTCCCAGGTGCCATGTGGTGAGTTTCTGTTGCTAGATGGGTCCTATTGTGTTGCAGATGATGGTCCATTGACAAACATGGAAGAGAATTGAGTTTCTGCCTCTGGCCCATTGACAAAGGGTGGGAAGATGGGAGCTGCTTCGTCTTTAAAACATGCTTCTCCATTTCTCATCCAGGGAAACATAATATTTTGCCTTTTTAATATTTCCCAAAATATTTCATTCCTCTAGGAAAGCGGTGGGTGCTAACGTCCTACACATACATGCTCAGCATTGCAACGCAAGAAAGAAAGACCTGCACATGGATTAGGGAACAAACAAATGCATGATGATGCCATCAAGAGAGTCAAAGAATGGAAATGGAACTGGGCATGTCACAGAGCAAGAAGAACTGAGAACAGGTGGACCAAGGCGGTCATAGAATGGATCCCACTTGATCAAAAGCGTCCATGAAAGAGACCTAAAACAAGATGGAGTGACAACATCAGCAAGTATTGTGAGCCCAACTAGCAAAAGGAAAGCTCAGGACCGTATGGGTTGGAAACATGGTGAAGAAATCTTCATCCTGCAGTGCATAGACAACTAGAATGATGGTGGTGGTGATGATGAATGATAGTGCCAGATGATCTTTCAGAATTCCAGAGTGCTGTAATGATATTTATTGGTTTCTGAAATCCAATTTCAGAGAGCTCTTAGAAGAGTCAAGCAGCAGTCAAGACTTTACAACATCCGTAAAGTCACAGGAGATGGAAACCGATATGAGAGAGCAGGAGAAGTCTTTCAAAATCTTTGAACTCAGGAGGAGGTTCGAACCTCCAGTTGGTCTGATAAAGGACACAGCAATATCATTTAAATAGGAGCCAGCCGTGTGCAGCAGCTGCCAAAAAAGCCAACACAGTTCTAGGCTGCATAAACAGAGGGATAGAATCAAGATCACGTGAAGGGTTAATGCCACTTCATAAGGCCTTGGTAAGAATTCCACGCTTGGAATCCTGCATCCGGTTTTGGTCGCCACGAGGTAAAAAAGATGCGGAGACTCTAGAAAGAGTGCAGAGAAGAGCAACAAAGAGGATTAGGGGACTGGAAGCTAAAACATATGAAGGATGATTGCAGGAACTGGGTATGTTTAGTTTAATGAAAAGAAGGACCAGGGGAGACATGATAGCAGTCTTCCAATATCTCAGGGGCTGCCCCAAAGAAAAGGGAGTTAAGCTCTTCTCCAAAGCACCTGAGGGCAGGACAAGAAGCAATGGGTGGAAACTCATCAAGGAGAGAAGCAACCTAGAACTTCTTTCTGACAGTTAGAACAATTCATCAGTGGAACAATTTACCTCCAGAAGTTGCGAATGCTCCAATACTGGAAGTTTTAAAGATGAGATTGGATAACCATTTGTCTGAAATGCTATAGAGTTTCCTGTCTAAACAGAGGGTTGGACTAGAAGACCTCCGAGGTTCCTTCCATCCCTATTATTCTATGTTCTAAGTGATAGAGGGCTTCAGTTTTTTAGGTTCAACCTAAAAAAAATGGTTTAGGAGCCTGGATAGCTCAGCAGACTAATGCACTGTAATTTAACTCCAACTGTCTGCAATTAGCAAGTTTGAATCTCCCCAGGCTCAAGGTTGACTCAGCCTTCCATCCTTTCTAAGGTAGGTAAATTGAGGATCCAGTTTGTGGGGGCAATAAGCTGACTTTGTAAAATATACAAAAGTATGAAGGCTTAACACATTGTAAGGCTTAACTCCTGAGTCTGCGGAGAAGGGCAGCATATAAATCAAATTTTAAAAACAAAACCAAACAGCAGATAGATAGAACAAGCCATCAAGAAATACACTGCACGTTAGGTAGGGTACCTTGGGAAACATACTTAGATGCCATCACATTTCTATGCATATGAAGACCACAACAGTGCAAACAATTGTATTTCCCAGACACTCTACAGAAGTAAATTTGAAAAAAGCAGAATAGAAAGAATATTGATGGTTTTGAACGTTAGGGTGGGAGAAAACTCCTGAGAGCATGGTAGGCAGCCAAGAAAATAAATGAATGGATCATTGAACAAATTGGCCCCGAGTTTTTACTTGTGGCATAAACGATCAACTTCAAATGATCCTACTTCATGAACATCATCAGAAGGCCCAAATCTCTGGAGGAAGCATTAATGCTGGGAAAGATGGAAAGGAAAGAGCAGGACTAACAGCAGGAGGGTGGATAAACTTGATGGCACATAATCAATCAGTCAGTTAATTAGCAGTGCTTCAAGTGAGAAACCTGATTTTATTTCAACTACTATTGAATTATTCCCCCCTCCCCCTCCCCCCCGTCTGGTCCCTGGATCTTTTCCACAGTTTTCTCCAGAAACACGGTTGAAAGGCATCAGGCCTTCTTCCTGAGACCCAGCTTTTGCAGCCGCTACGCTTGGGAGAAACATGGCTTAACAACGCGGACTTTTGTTGTCGGTGTAATGTTTCTGAGCGTCCATCATTTATCTAGATCTGTTTTACAAAACCGCTTTATAAACCTCTAGTAAGGCCACACCTGGAGTACTGCAACCAATTTGGGTCACCCTACTAGACACTTTGGAAAAAGTTCAAAGAAGAGCAACTAAGTTGATCAAAGGCCTGGAGACTAAAGCATATGAAGAACGGCTGCAGGATTTTTGGGTTTGGCTAGTCTAAAGAAAAGGAGAATTAGATAGCAGTATTCCAATTATTGAAGGGCTGCCACATAGAAGTGGGGGTCAAATTATTTTCCAAAACACCAGAAGGCAGGACAAGAAACAATGCATGGAAACTAATCAAGGAGAGAAGCAACCTGGAATTAAGGAGAAATGTCCAACAGTGAGGGCAACTAACCAGTGGAACAGCTGGCCTCCAGAAATCATGCTTCATTTGTGGAGGTTTTTAGGAAGAATCTAGAGCAGTGATGTTTAACCTTTTCCAGACCGAGTGCCCCAAGCATGCACGTGCCCCTGAACCCCCAAAATGCAAGGTGTGTGCAGGCCCCATGCATGCGCCCCACCCCATATGTGCATGTACAGCTCCTCGCATGCGTCTCACCTCGTGGATGTGTGTCCCGCTGCACATGTCCCACCCCCCCCCCCATGCATGCACGTCCTAACCCCACACATGTGCGTGTGGCCCCCTGCATGCGCAGCAGAGACCCACTGACCAGCTGACTGGTGGGATTTGCGTGCACACACGTGGCAGAGCTGAACTGGGGTGATGGCTCGCATGCCCACAGAGAGGGCGCTGTGTGCTACCTATGGCATACATGCCATAGGTTCGCCATCACAGGTCTAGTCTCTAGACCAGTGTTTCCCAACCTTGGCTATTTTAAGGTGCATGGACTTCAACTCCCAGAATTCTCCAGACAGTATGGCTGGTTGAGGAATTCTGGGAGTTGAAGTCCATACATCTCCACTCCACTCCACTCCATTCCATTCCATTCCATTCCATTCCATTCCATTCCATTCCATTCCATTCTATTCTATTCTATTCTACTCATATTGTTGTTATGGTCTTTCTCCCTAATGGTGGATGCCTCTTTTATTTCAAAGCTTAAATCACCATCCCTATGAATTTTTGAACCTATGAAGATGGTGTATTATTATTATTATTATTATTATTATTATTATTATTATTATTATTATTATTATTATTATTATTATTATTATTATTATTATTATATCTGTAGTGAGATTCACAGTCTTTGAGGCTGGTTAATAGCTCAGCAGCTTGAGTCCTAATCAAGGACCTAGGAACTGTTAAGGTATCGTCAGAATATGTAAGGTGTTCCGAGTAAGGTGTTTTTTTGTAGAGTCAAAATGTTCAAATCCGGTAAATTTAGAATTTCTAAATAGCGGGGTAGCCCTTTGGGTATTGCTCCAAGGGCTCCAATTACAATCGGGACAACACATGATTTGTTTTTCCACAGTCGCTCAACTTCCATTTGCAAGTCCCGGTACTTTGTGATTTTTTTCTTGCTGCTTATCTTCAATCCGTGAATCATCAGGTGTTTCAATATTATTATTATTATTATTATTATTATTATTATTATTATTATTATTATTATTATTATTATTACTACTACTACTACTACTACTACTACTACTACTACTACTACTACTACTATTATTTCAACTTCTCCCATTCTTTGCCTTGCGTTGGCTGTGCCTGTTGAGTGTCTGACTCACATGCTGGTGTCTCACATTAGACTGGTGTTTGTGCTCTCTTCTTTCTCTTTCAATGTGAGATTCATAAGATCATAGAATAATAGTGTCGGATGGGATTTTGGAGGTCCTCTAGACCAACCTCTGCTTGAGCAAGAGAGCCCACTCCATTCTCCACAAACAGCTGTCCAGCCACTTCTTGAAAACCTCCAGTGATGAAGAATCCGGAGGCAAGCCGTTTCGCTGATTAATTGTTCTGATTGTCAGGAAATATATCCTTAGTTCTAGGTAGCATCTCTCTTTAATGAGCTTCCTCCCGTTACTTCTTGTCCTGCCCTCAGGTGCTTTGCAGAATAAGCTACCTCTTTCTTCATTAAATTAATTAGATCTTCCTCACTTCCAGTCATCTAAGTGGAGCCAGGAAGATACTGTTGAAATTTCTGTCAGTAACTTTTTGATTCCGATTTTTCTTAATCCAACATTTCCCATTTTAGATTCTGCATAAAAATCAAATACAAAAAAACCAACAACTTTGGGATGTTATTTCCCCAATTTTGAACCATTGAAGTGTTCTATTATACGTTTCAATTGTTGCTTCCAGATGTTAAGGTAAAGGTTCCCCCTTGCACATACGTGCTAGTCGTTCCTGACTCTAAGGGGCAGTGCTCATCTCTGTTTCAAAACCGAAGAGACAGCACTCTCTGAAGATGTCTCTCTGTAGTCATATGGCCAGCATGACTCAATGCCAAAGGCACACGGAACGCTGTTCCTTTCCCACCAAAGATGGTCCCTATTTTTCCACTTGCATTTTTTAACCTGCTTTCGAACTGCTAGGTTGGCAGAAGTTGGGACAAGTCACGGGAGTTCATCCCATTACGCGGCACTGGGGATTTGAACTGCTGAACTGCCCACCATTCAATCGACAAGCTCTACGCCTTAGCCACCGAGCCACCATGTCCCTTCCTGGTGTTATAGACATTGTTTTAATAGGCAGATTGGGTGGCCCAGTAACCATGTTTTTTTTTTTTTTTTAAAAAGAGGCTTTCTTAATTTATTGTAGTTCACATAGACAATCAAGGAAGATTTTTTTAAAATTCTCCCTGCCTTTTCCATCAACCATAAGATGTGATTTTGCAGGGTCTTTGCATCTTCTGAATCCATTTTGTGCATGGAGGAGTTGTCATTCTAGCTATTGCTAAACTCTAAATTTCAGAATCTTAACCACTAACACACAACAAATGTTTATTAGAATATAAATTTATTTATGTGATGGTGCAGTGGTTAGAATGCAGTACTGCAGACTGACTCTGCTCATTGCCAGGAGTTCGATCCTGACCAGCTCAAGGTTGACTCGGCCTTCCATCCTTTGGAGGTCAGTAAAATGAGGACCCAGATTGTTGGGGGTAATAGGCTGATTGCTTAGAGAAGGCTGTAAGGCACTGTGAAACGGTATATAAGTCTCACAGCTATTGCTATTACTATTGTCCTTCCTTCCTTCCTTCCTTCCCTTTTTCCTTTCCTTTCCTTCCTTCCTCTACCTACCTTCCTACCCCCCTTCCTTCCTTCCTTCCTTTTTCCTTTCCCTCCCTCCCTCCCTTTCCCTCCCTCCCTCCCTCCCTTTTCCTTCCTCTACCTACCTTCCTACCCCCTCTTCCTTCCTTCCTTCCTTCCTTCCTTCCTTCCTTCCTTCCTTCCTTTCCTTTCCTTTCCTTTCCTTTCCTTTCCTTTCCTTTCCTTTCCTCCCCCTCTCCTATGGTAAACAGTGGTTAGAATGAAGCATTGCAGGCTAATTCTGCCAACTGCCAACAGTTCGATCCTGACCAGCTCAAGGTTGACTCAATCTTCCATCTTTATGAGGTCAGTAAAATGAGGACCCAGATTGTTGGGGACAAAATGCTGACTCTGTAATCCGCTTAGAGAAGGCTGTAAAGCACTGTGAAGCGGTATATAAGTCTAAGGGCTATTGCTAGTGTTATTTTTTTCCCATCCCTGGCGATTGCTTTGTTTTCCATTATCTGTTTAAACAGGACTTTAATTACATTACTGTGTACTGTGAAGCAGCTTTGCTGGCATTTCGTGAATATCTGAGTTTTGTTCTTAGCAATATTTCTTTTAGGAGACATTTAACTTCACCTTCCAGAGTATCTGACTTTAGTTCAGTGATGAAATCTTCACATGCATCATTAATTCGGGATCTAAAAAATGTTCATCTTTTTTATCTTTTTATCGTGCCTATCTTTGAATGAACATTTTCCTGGTTTGTATCATTGTCTTAAATAAACCTCTTGTCCTTCTCATTGGATAGTTTTCCTTGGTTTTCTAATTGTATATTTAAATGCAACTCTTCTGTTATCTCGAGCTGAATTTTTCATGCTGTCTGGTGCCTTTTTTACTTTCCTTGAGTGATTTTTGATGTATCAGCAGATCAACATTTCCTTTTCTTGGCTTTTTGCAGCTCAAGAACTTTTTTTACCCAGTCTTTAATGTCAGAAACTGTAGTCCAGAGTTCTTCCACTATTTATTTACTGCATCTAATCTATTACATCTATTTTTAACTCTCTCCATGATCAGAGTCTAAAACATACAAAGAAGGATTGCGGGAACTGGGTATGGCTAGTCTAGATAAAAGAAGAAGTAGGGAGTAACATGTCAGTGGTGGTCCTGTATTGGGGGGGGGGGCTGCCACAAAGAAGACTTATTTTCCAAAGCACCTGAAGGCAAGGCAAAAAACAACAACAAGGGTGGAACCTAACCAAGGAGAGAAGCAACCTGGAATTAAGGAGAAATTTCCTGACGGTGAGAACAATTAACCAGTGGGATGACTTGCCTTTCCTTCAGACATTGTGAATGCTCCAACACTGGAATTTTTTAAGAAGACGTTGGATAACCATTTGTCTGAAGTGGTGTAGGGTTTCCTGCTTAAGCAGGGGGTTGGACTAGAAGACCTCCAAGGTCCCTTCCAACTCTGTTTATCCTATCCCAGTGATGGCTAAACTTTTTGCCGTCATGTGCCAAAAGCAGGGGGGAGTGCGGTGAGGGGGTGTTGTGCCCATGTGTGCCCATATCCATAATTCAATGCGCCCCGCCCCACTGTGCATGTGCACGTGACCCCCCCACCCCATGCTCCCCCCTACTTTTAGCACACAATGGCCCAGTGGGCCCATTTTTCACCCTCTCCAGACTCCAGAGGCTTGTAGAAGCCTGGGTAGGGCAAAAATGGCCTTCCCCACTCTCCCCAAGAGTCCGTCCGGAGGCCGGAAACGGCCCATTTCCTGATTTCTCGTGGGACCAAAAGGCCCAGGCTCCAGAGGCTCTCTAGGAACCTGGGGAGGGCAAAAACAGTCTTCCCCACACCCCCGGAGGTGCTCCGGAGGCCAGAAACAGCCCGTTTCTCGACTTCCAGAAGGCCCAAAAATCAGCTGCCTGGTGTGCGCATGCACGCTGGAGCTGAGCTAGGGCAATACTCATGTGCCCACAGATATGGCTCCATGTGCCACCTGTGGCATGCGTGCCCATAGATTCGCCATCACGGTCCTATCCTATCCTATCGCACCCGACTCTATCCTACCCTATCCTATCTATCCTATCCTATCTTCAGAGTAAGTCATGTCAAGGGGGTGAATAGATGTGAGGACATCCTGCCTCCAGAAATCATGGGTGCTCCATCACTGGAGGTTTTTAAGAAGAGACGAGGCAGTCACTCGTCTGAAGTGGATTCTCCTGCTTGAGCCAGGGGTTGGACTAGAAAACCTCCAAGCTGCCTTCCAGCTGTGTTCTGATTGGTTGGTTGGTTGGTGGAACAAGTTTGTTATAAACTCTCAATGTTTTGGCAGAGTCTCTGTCTTCTGCTTCATTTCCAAAGCCAATTCAATTCCAAATCTGCATTAACAGAGGGATCAATCAAGATCGAGGGAGGTACTAATACCACTCTATAAAGCCTTAGTAGCATCCAGTTTTGGTCACATGATAAAAAAGATGTTGAGACTCTAGAAAGAGTGCAGAGAAGAGCAACCAGGATGATGAGGGGACTGGAGGCTAAAACATACGATGAACAATTGCAGGAAGTGGGCCTGGCTAGTCTAGTGAAGAGAAGGACCAGGGGAGACAGGAGAGCATCTTCCAATATTTGAGGGGCTTCCACAGAGAGTAGGGGCTCAAGCTATCTTCCAAAGCACCTGAAGGCCAGAGAAGGAATAATGGATGGAAACTGGTCAAGGAGAGATTCAACCTGAAAATAAGGAGGAATTTTCTGACAACGAGAGCAGCCACTCCTTCTTCAGATCGCCCTGAACATGACCGACAGGAAGAATGCTATTATGTCTACTAACCCCCTCTCCTACTTTCCCACACATGAGAAGGTGGCAGCATTGGAGCTTCCAGCCTAATATGGCTTCCAAAGCTGACATCAATATTCACATATTGTTTAGTTTGGAAGAAGGAAAACTTGTTCACCTCATTATTATGGTTGCTGATTCATAAAAGTGTGCCTTTTCTAAGTGGCCGAAGGGTGCTGTGTTTATTCTCCTTCGATTCCTTCAGAGTAATGTTGTCCAATCACACATTGTATTTGTTCATCACAAAATCTCCAGAACTGTAAAGCCTACAAACTTGAAATTTGGCATGTACATTCCTCTTGGCTTCTAGGTGCTCACTAAGAAATGATTTTTCAAAATGACCATCAGATCATTAGTATTTCATATACAATATAGTCATATTCAGTATATTAACACACTCTGGTGCTAAGGAGTTAGGCGTTCTACTCCCCCTCCCCACCTGAAAGGAACTCTCTTCCAACTGCCACTTGCCTCACATTCCGTTACGTCAAGTTCAAACTGACAGACGTTCCAATCCTTCACTCAGGAGCGGTCTGGGGCTCCTTACAGTACTAAATGTTGCTGCCTCACCAAATTGCTTATGCCTTCCATCTATGGAACTACTTCTGGACTCAAGGGGGTGGGACAGATATGCCCTTATGTGTTTCAATCACCGACCACCACTGAGTCAACGGATTGTGAACCGAATTTCTCCTGCATAGTGTCCCAGCCCCAACTCACTTCTTACACTAACCTCCTCAGTTCAGACCAATCTGCTCCTTCTACTGTAACACCAATTAAAGGGAAAAGACTGCCCAGAAGTACAATGGATGCTTCAAAATGACGTCTTTTGGAGCCAGAGAGGTGAAGGAGGGAAATGTTATGCCAAATGAAGACAGAAAGGTCTACTCCAGGGGTCAGTCAAAAAAATATTATTTAAATAAAAAGGCTTCAATGGGTATAATAAAAATTGATAAAATAAAATAAAACCCAGAGGAGCTGCTGCAAACACGCTCCGGCAGCAGCAGCAGCCCCTCCCCTTCTCCAGGGGTCAGCAATCCGTGGCTCTGGGGCCGAATGTGGCTCTTTCATCCCTCTGCTGCAGCTCTCTGTCCCCAGTCGGCTCCACGATTGATAGGGCTTTTGGTTAGGACAGGTAGAGGAAAAAGAATGCTAGGAGGAGACACTATGGTGGGGAAACTGGACTTCCGGTCAGCAGAGGAAAAAGGACTCCGTACTAGGAGGAGACTATGATGGAGGAACCGGACTTCCGGTTGGCTCCAGAATTGAATGGGAGCTTCCAGTCCTAACTGGAAGCCTTTGTGGCTTTTTGTGTGTTTAAGATTTTCGACTCTTGGTCTACTTCAACTCCCAACCCCAAAGGAACAGTTTCTCTTGCAGAAGTCTTGCTCTGATTCCCAGGATGTCCATTCAGGGTTGCTAGGCAAAACAATCAAGATGGTGGCTTGAATCATGTCTACTTCGGAGAGTAGGGCGGTATATAAATCTGACTCTGAATAAACATGCAGTCTTCATGCCATCTTCAATTTTTTTACCCCCCTCCTCCCCCCCCCCCCCGGAGCCCCTGCCAATCTCATAATCTCGCCAGATTATGAGTCGCTCATAATCTTGAGGTTGACTCAGCCTTCTGAAGTCAGTAAAATGAGGATCCAGATTGTTGGGGACAAAATGCTGACTCTGTCAACCGCTTAGAGAGAGCTGAAAAGCACTGTGAAGTGGTATATAAGTCTAAGTGCTCTTGCTCTTGCTCTTCCTTTTTCCTTTCTTCTTCCTTCCATCCACGATGTGCAGTGGTTAGAATGCAGTATTGCAGGCAAACTCTGGCCACTGCCAGGAGTTCAATCCTGACTGGCTCAAAGTTGACTCTGCCTTCCATTCTTCCAAGATTGGCAAAATGAGGACCCAGATTCTTGGGTGTAAGAGCTGACTCTGTAAATCACTTAGAAAGTGCTGTAAAGCATCATGAAGCTGTTTGTAAGTCTAAGTGCTATTGCTCTTGCTCTTCCTCCCTCCCTCCCTCCTTAGGTCTTCCTTCTTAGCCCTTCGTTCCTTCCTTCCTTCCCCCCCCCTTCCTCCTTAGCTCTTCCTTCCTTCCTTCCATGATGCACAGTGGTTAGAATGCAGTATTGCAGGCAAACTCTGCCCACTGCCAGTTCGATTCTGACCAGCTCAAGGTTGACTCTGGCTTCCATCCTTCCAAGATTGGCAAAATGAGGATCCAGATTGTTGGGGGCAACATGCTGACTCTGTAAACCACTTAAGAGAGAGCTGTAAAGCATCGTGAAGCAATATGTAAGTCTGCATGCTATTGCTGTGAGCAATGTTTTTTGCCACCTGTCAAAATTCAGCTTTTATAATTACGATGCAAAAGCAGCAGAATGAAAAGCACTGTATTTCCCCAGCACTGATGAGGGAGAGTTGTTATTCTAGAGAATAAAGAGGGAAATAGTCTGTATCGCTTCAGATCGCAGATACAATCTCTCTCTTTTTTTAGAAGGACTCTGCACAAAAATAAAGGTAGCAACTTCCGGAACAAAAATATTAAAACGTAGTAAACTTTTTTTATTATCATTACTTCCTCAGCAGTATAAAATGTCACAGTTCATTTGATCATCTTGGAACGTGTTTACATTGGTTTACTCTTCCTGTGTAGATCCAAAATCAGGTTATAATCCTGGAAGGATTACAGTAGTGGCCAGAATTGTGGAAACTTTTTGGGAAAAGTGTATTTTCTAAAACTAGCTAATAACACCACTTTTTTTTGGGGGGGGGGAAAGTACCATAAAATTACGTATCAATGGAAAGATAATTTAATCAATAATGTAATGCAATAACTTTTATGGAGGATTTGCTATTAGAAGAGCAGTTACAGTATAAAGGAGAAAAGTGAAAGACATAGAAAAAACGAGATATACAAAAATTATCATGTCAGTTAATCCTTCGTTGGGTAACCTTCAGCATGAATGACGGCCTTACAACGTCTTCCCATGGAGTGAACCGAGTCTTTGAGTTCTGCAGCTGTTCTAATGTGAAACCAAGATTGAAAGATGGCTTTGATTAACTGGGTTTTATTGCTGGGTCGCTTCTGACTAACAAGTTTCTTTAGTCGGCTCCATAGATTTTCAATTGGGTGAAGGTCTGGGCTATTCCCAGGCCATTCCAGCAGTGGAATAGGATGATCTTCAAACTCCAAAAAAAATGTGGTGTTATTAGCCATCCAACTTCAAAAATACACTTTTCCCAAAAGGTTTTCCACAATTTTGGCCACTACTGTAGTCTGAGGCAATACTCCGCTGGGTCATATAGAAAAAAATTATCTTTTCCGAACAAAGGGGATCACATGAGCTGGGGACAAGGCAATCATCGGAATTTTGATTACGTGACTAGAGGGATGCGGCAATGGCCATGTGAAACGCTGTCGTAAGTCACTCTTTTCAAGGACATTGTAACTTTGGAATAGTCACTAAACGAAGAGCTGTAAGTCAAGGACTATCCTGTACTTACCCATTCATACGTTCCACAATGCCTCTGAAACTGAAATGGCTTTCAAATTTCTTTTCCCAAGCTAAAATATGAAGAGAGATTTTTTCTTAGAAGCAGTGTGCTGTCCTTAACCAAACGGCCCAGGGACGTCCGTGGATATCAAGTTGTCTCCATCCCACAGACAAAGAGAGATGTCCAAGGTAAATTGCAGCCACCTGTACATTTCTCTGCTACCTGGAAAACCAACAGCCACTTCCTCGCTTTGCAGCAACCCTGTCATTGAGACTTTTGCCACCTCGAGATCTTCCCTTCCATAGCTCTCATTAGAATTCTCTCCAGCTGCTTGCCGTCTCCCCGGTTTAACGCCCATCCAGGAGGGAATTTTCTTCCCTGGGGAATTCAGAAAAAGTGGACACTCGGGGAGTCTGGAAGGTGCTGGAAAAGATGGAGTGGGGCAATCTGCCAGGGCCAACTCGCTGCAAGACAATTTGTCATGGCTAACTCACTGCGGGAAAACTTGCCGTGGCATTATTTAACAATTCCATTTTTGAAAGTACAGAAAAAATTGTTTTCATTTTTGCTGTTCACATTTCATTTTGTTCCTCCTTTTGCATCCTTTCTTTAATGATTCTATTGTACCATTTCTTTGATATTAGTGTAACTCTTGGCATGCAGCAAGTTGTCCTGTGGCAAGCTGGCTGTGACAAGTTGGCTGCGGTGGGCTAGCTGTGGGGCTGTGGCAAGTTGGCTGTGACAAGATGGCCATACTGAGTAGGCTGTGGCAAGTTGGCCATGGCAACCAAGGGTCATCTACCTTTGGGTAGAGTTGGCTGTGGTGGGTTAGCTGGGCAAGATGGCTGTGGGTTGGCCGTGGAAACTGAGTTGGCTGTGGCAAGGTGGCCGTGGTTAGTTGGCTGTGGCAAGATGGCCATGGCAAGTTGGCTGTGGTGGGTTGGCCATGGTAAGATGGCCATACTGAGTTGGCCATGGCAGGTTGGCCGTGGGAAGTTGGGTATGGCAAGATGGCCATGGTGGGTTGGCCATGGGATGTTGGCTGTGGTGAGTTGGCCATGGGAAGTTGGGTATGGCAAGATGGCCATGGTGGGTTGGCGATGGCAAGATGGCCATGGTGGGTTGGCCATGGTAGGTTGGCTGTGGGAAGTTGGGTATGGTAAGATGGCCATACTGAGTTGGCCATGGTAGGTTGGCTGTGGGAAGTTGGCCATGGCAAGTTGGCCATGGCAAGTTGGCCACAGCAAGATGGCTGTGGTGGATTGGCCAGGGCAAGATGAGCCAAAGAATATAGAGAAGCTGTGGTCTCCAGAAGACTGTCAAAGAAACCTTTTCAAATTTCCTAGAAAATATATGTATGTATGTATGTGTGTATGTATGTATGTGTATGTGTATATATATATATAGTGCATATATATATATATGCAACACTAAAATCTGTTTGCAACCATAATGAGGAGAAAAGCCCAAAATGTAGTGAATTGTGATTTCACTCAGTAGTGGTTCCAAAAGATCTCAGTTATGTAGGAAAAACCTGGCCTAAAAAGAAAAGCACACACATATATATTTTCATAGGCTTTTATGTGCATCATTCTTTATGCCAGGCTTTTCCTACGTAAATCAAAATGTTTCACAGCCATAGTACAGTGAAATCTCATTCACTAGTTTCTAGGCTTTCTCAAACCTTAAAGTAGCATTTTGCTGTCTGTTTGGAGATTTGGGAGAGACTGAGATAGATCTATTTCTGGCTTATTTGCCTTTGTCAGCCAGCCACGCCCCCTCTTCATGACTTTTACTTTTATTTTGTTATTACCGTTACAGGGCGGAGTAGACTCTCTCTCTCTCTATATATATATATAGTCTAGACTAGGCATCCCAACCCACACACACATATACACCCCCCCCTACAGACAGAGACCACAATTCAGTTCAGCTTTAATAGACCTGCAAGAGATATTTTCCTCTCTCACTTTCTTTCTTTATTCGGGTTATTGTTGGCTCTTGGTTTGGGCTTGCCTGTCCTCTGGCGTCTAAATTTTCTTGGCCAGAGCCCTCATTTCCATCCTGGCTTGCTATTCTGAGCTACTCTGAAATATTCCCGATGCGAGCAGAGACCCTTCAGGGCACTGCACCATTAACAAGAGTGGCTTTCCTGGGAGGGAATCCTTTGCTGATGCCAACTGGAAA
This sequence comes from Coluber constrictor foxii, assembly GCA_038048745.1. Taxonomy (NCBI): domain Eukaryota; kingdom Metazoa; phylum Chordata; class Lepidosauria; order Squamata; family Colubridae; genus Coluber; species Coluber constrictor. The sequence continues at coordinate 974,123 of CM075976.1, forward strand.
TTGCCTAAAGTGGCCCCGCCTGGCTCAGCTGCTGCCTTTCCTTCTGGCAGGGAATGGCTCTCAGGTACCTTTGCAGGAGCTTAAAGCAAATCCAGGAAGAAAACTCCAACACTGAAGGACCCCCGGAAGAGATGTGAGCGATATGTGCGTGCGAAGGTGATAACGCCGCAAGGAAAAAAGAAAGAAATATTTATTTCGTATTTTTTTTTGTACTTGTACACAAGTAAAATAAAATGCATATCTATATATATATATATAATCTATATTCATATTTATATATATACTGCAGTCTTCAGTGAATGAAAAAGGAGCATTCTTTAACAAATGCCTCCTTCTGCAAACCCAGTCAGGTGGAAACGAAGGGAGGTTAAAACCTCGAAATTCAGGAATTTTTTTAAAAAATTGCCACTGATGTGATCTCAGCAGATGGGAAAATGTGCAATATCATTTAGGACTTCAAATTACAAGGAATGATTTTAGGGTGGTGGTAGGGGAAACATTACAAAGATATGGGGTTATTAGACCTCTTGTTTTTCTATTCTTTCTTTCTTTCTTTCTTTCTTTCTTTCTTTCTTTCTTTCTTTCTTTCTTTCTTTCTTTCTTTCTTTCTTTCTTTCTTTCTTTCTCTTTCTCTTTCTCTTTGGGAAAAGGATAATTCCAAGGACAAAGGTAAGATCAACCAATCAAAATCAAACGTATAAATTCCAGAAGGAAGAAATAAATTATTTACACTTTTTAGTTATTGTTGTTGTTGATTTTGTGTGTGTGTGTGAGAGAGAGTTTATAAAGGCATCCAGTATAATGTTTAGCATCGTAACGTTTTTCTCTGGGCATAACCTCTCCTTCACAACCTATGGAGAGACGAGGCCTTGCGTCCCATCCCGTCCCGTCTCCTCCCCTCCCCCACCTCCTGTTCCTCTCTTAAAGCCGAGAGCCCCTCCTGAAAGCAAAGGCTGGGTCGATTTCAAGAGCAGCAAAACAGACTCCACATGATGGGGGGCAGAAGAAGGCTCGGGAGGACCGGGGGGCTGGCACTGGCACTGGGAGCCGGCTGTGCCATACGGCACTGGGACCTGGACTTATTCCTTCGAGAACACCCCTGCCTCCTTTTGGTTGGGGTGGTGGAGGGCTCCACGGGACCCAAGAACTCGGGATTCAAGTTGGTCAATGGGGGGTTGACCGCACTGGGGTACGTTCCAAAAGGCGAGTCATTGATGTGCTTGTTGCTGCCGTTTTTGGGCAGCTCCGCCTCCACCTGATGCTTGGTTTTGGCCATATTTTCCTTATCCTTGAGCGGGTTATTAGGAGAAGCCCGGTTGGCTTTGGCTTCATAAATGAAAGATTTATCCATCTCTGGCTGGCAGCATTTCTGCCCGTTGTCCTGAGGACCGAGCGTCGGGTCCGCCGTGGGTAGTTTGCCAGATCTGGTTTTGGTGCTGAAGACGCTCGTTCTGACCTGGTTGAAGGAGTCGAGGCAGCCTTCCAGGTCCGTGCTCTGCAAGCGCTTGAGGTCCCTTCCGGCCAGCTGAGCGGGTAAGTGGCACTCCAGCTCGGAGGAAGACCCTTTGAACTGCTTAAACCAATCCCAGAGCGACCGAGCCTGGCAATCGCACACCCACTGGTTGCCGTTGAGTCGAAGGTATTGGAGAGACCCCAACGGAGCCATCGTCTCTCCGGTCAGCACCGTCAAGTTGTTATTAAAAAGGTACAAGGTCATCACTTTCCCCAGGTCATGGAATGCCCTCCGATGGACCACGCTGACCCTGTTCTGATGCAGCAGCAGCCTATCCAGATTCGTCAACCCCCGAAACACGTTTTCCGACAAACTCTTGACTTTGTTCCCATGCAAAAACAAATAGGTGAGGTTAGCAAGATCCAGGAAGGTATCGTCCAGAAGCTCCTGCAGATCGTTGTCCTGAAGGTAAAGATACTGTAAGGAGAAAAGCCCCCGAAAAAGACCCGTGGACAACTCCAGGAGCCCGCAACGATCCAGGTGCAAAGTATGCAGGTGGACGAGGCCCTGGAAGGTAGAAGGATTGATGGACTTCAGGTTCACGTTGTCGCTCAGATCGAGCTCTTCCAACTTGTCGAGCCCATAGAACGCCCCAGGTTCAATAAGACTGATATTGTTGGAGTGGATCCACAGAATGGAGATGTTGCGGCAGAAAGTAAAGCTGGTGGACTGGATCAGGTTGATTCGGTT